>JAAGNO010026205.1:0-30059 GCA_033439905.1 Ceryle rudis
GGTGGGAGGCCGCCGGGGCCGAACCCCCGCCAAGCGCAGGGCACGCTCCCCCCTCCCCAACTCTGCTGCTGCCAACACTCCCGATCCTTTTCTGCAGGGCTGCAGAAGCACCGTCAGCCACAGGCTGCCAGCAGCCTCCCAGCCTCGGGGCGCTGCCTCTTCAGGGAGCCCACCCGAGCCCCACTGGCCGGGGCAGCTGAGGAAGCCGTCCCCCAGCCCAGCAGCGGGCCTTCCACCCGCGAAAGGCAGAGCGACAAACTGGCCTTGGGGTACACGTGGTGTAGGAAGCAGCTTTAAACTGAGCAACTAGCAGCAAGGAGATCACTACAAGGTTTCAGCAGCCACTCCAGGTTGGCCCAGCGGCCACCAGACTCTGGGGAGAAGAGCAGGAAGAGAAACAGCAGCTGTAGGAAGGTTCCCAGTCTGGCCGGGCACACAAGTGTGGAGCAAGCAAATAAGATACGGAGAGATGTTATTAAACGTGTGTGAAAGCACTCTCTATGTTATTAGGTTAACTGCGAAAAGCGGAGCTTAAGTGCATTGCCAGGACTGGGTTTCCACACAGCATCCCACTTCCCAGACACCTATGTGATCCATGTGGGTTTGCTACAAAAGAAACGTTTGTGGATATGGACCTCTCTGTGCAGCAAGGAAAAAACCCAAGTCCTTAAGGCTCTTTCAATTTAGGAAATAAAATTTTATGTGGAAAACACTTCTCTGCTCATTCTGGTAGGAGACAGCCATGCCTGTTACCTTCACCGTGGCACTGGCACAATTACCCAGCATTAGCCAAGTGCTCCAGACTGAGGGGGGAAAAGGGAACATTAAAAAAAACCTTTAAAAAAGCATTTCTGGGGCAGGGGGCAGGAAAAAAAAAAAAAAAAAAAAAGAAAATAATAATAAGCTATAGTGATCATCGAAAAGATATCCCAGGACTAAGACCACTTTTTGTCATCTAATGTTATGCACACATTTTCTTCGTTAACTAGCTTTTTTAGTACTATGAAGTGTCCAAATACAACAGGGATACAAAAGCTATTTGCAATTGTTAGAATCTGCCATCTCATGACATACTGAAATAGTCAGGGTTTGGTTTAATGCAACATTCACTCCAAGGCAGGTAGTTCTACATGGTTAAAGAATCCTCCTCTGAAGGGAAAAACTGTATGCAAAGTGTGTACCTGGGCTTTCTGAGCAGTAGCATCCACGTACACCACTTCAATATATGCCATAGTTATGCAAGTGGAAAAAAAAAAAAGCAAGCAGCAAATCAGCGTTTCCCATGCAGGGAGGAATACTTCAGTTCTAATGAAACCAGTTTCTTTCACATGCATGCTGTGGAGAACCTTGGCTTGGAAGACTGGAAGCAAGGGGTCTTAAGTAGCGCAACTACCAACTAGAAATCTACAAATGATTTTACACTGCATCTGGTGTGGCATATGGGGTAAAAGAAGAATTAGGAGCTGGAAAAAAGTGTCAAAAGGGGAAGAAGAAGAAAATAAAAAAGACTGTTACAACTTCCTCAAGAAAAATGAGTTGCTTTGAGCTCAAAAGCAGGAGGTGGCATCAGTTTTACTTTTCTATTGGAGCTGTGAATGTGGATGTTCAAATGCAAATGAAATTCTCCCAGTACTCGGGGCTTAGGGCAGATGTTGCAAAGCAGAGACTGGATGCAGCGTGAGTAGACACAGGGCAGGCAGGGGGTGGTGGGCACCTCTCTGGCAGATTGGACTTCTGCTGAAGTCAAGACAACTTTGTAGCTTTTACATATCCTGTGTAAGGGAAAATATCTGGATGGAGGTTTCCCAGAGTCTAAAATTCATGTCAAAGTCCATTTACAACCAAAAGTCTCAAACCAAAACAATAAAATGTTAGAAAACTAGCGTAATGCCTTTTCATTATTTTTCCTTTCTCTCAGAGATACCAACAAAAGTACCCAAACTAAATGACCTTGCACAGCCCTACTCTCACTACGGTCTGAGAAAGCCATAATGTACACAAATCACAGCCAGGCCTCAATGGATCATGAACATCACAGATACAAGAATTACAAAGATCCCTGTAGTCACATATTGGTGTCCAGGTTTCTGAACCATTTTTTACTAAATAATTTTAGAACATTTGTGCAGAAGGTTCTTTTTTTAAAAGCTATTTCAGATAAATATTAGAGCTACCAGGAGCATGATTTCACACAGAAGTACGTATACCGAGCCCCCGCTTATGATACTTGAGTGATCAATTTATTAATATAAGTGAAAGCAGAGAGCTGGTTAATTATTACCATTAACAGAGCAAGTGGAAAGGAGAAGGAAACACCACCATTCAAACAATATCAGTGCCATATAAGACAGAAAATCACTTCCAACAGCAACCATTAAACATCCAGCAGACAAAACATACGCATACCGCACCGCTTACAGAAACCAGAGTACACCACACCGAATCTACTCCAACTCTAATGAGAGTAAAGTGCCTCAGAAGTACTCTAATCAATAGCACTGCTCTTCTACAAGCACACACTCTGCTAAAGCAGACTCCTTGGTAATAAATAGATGCTTAATGCATTGCATTAAGGGTAAATATAACCACCTTAATAAACACACTTACTCCCTCTTTAAAGATAAAATGCAACAATAAAAAAAAAACAAACCTCACCACAAAAACCACACGCATCTAAAACTCAGACGAACAAGTTTCCATCCCAGCAATTACATGAGAAGTCCTCTGCTGCTCCTATTAGAGAGCCCCTAATTAGTGGCTCATACATTCCTGCGTCAAATTAATGAGGTACATTTTTTGCTTCTCCTGAAAGCTGCCCGAAGTTTCAGCTATGAGGATTTTTTGTTTTGTTTTGTTTTACTGATTACATAGGATTTGTAAAAGCTACAAAGTTGTCTTGACTTCAGCAGAAGTCCAATCTGCCAGAGAGGTGCCCACCACCCCCTGCCTGCCCTGTGTCTACTCACGCTGCATCCAGTCTCTGCTTTGCAACATCTGCCCTAAGCCCCCCAGTCTCTGCTTTGCAACATCTGCCCTAAGCCCCGAGTACTGGGAGAATTTCATTTGCATTTGATCATCCACATTCACAGCTCCAATAGAAAAGTAAAACTGATGCCACCTCCTGCTTTTATTAGGGAAATGTACATGCCCATATGCCTCTTAAGAGCTTGCACCTCGTTTTAAGATTCCCCTGCAGCATCTGGAAGTCCCAGCACCACTTGTTACTGGTAAATTTGGGAAACTGATTTGGATCCTTACCAGAGTTTCCTGACATTTCTTTGCTCTGCTGACCTTTCGGGACACCTCCCCCTCTGATTGTCCATCGGTGGGAAGTCAGCTCTAACAAGTCTCCTGTGCTCTTCCAAGACACTCTTGTGCCATCTTATCACAGCCTGATGTCTTATCACCACCTCTAGCATTATTGCCACCCCTCAGGAGGAACAGCCTCACAGCCATTATCAAACCTATCAGTATTGTCATATGCAAGAAATCCTGAGTTCCACAGAAGCACCCTTTGTGAACAACTCTCTCTCCAGCTGCATTTGAAAACACCTCTCCTTGACCTTGAAATCAGAAGAACAAACAGTTCACCTCAAACTGTTCCTGCATGGATGCTTCTTGGACCAGCACTTGCCTTGCACAGCAGAACAAGCTTTTTGATCTCCCCTGGCACACCAGCAACTACAGCAGAATAATTACTTTTTCCTGTAGTTTGTTGTATTCTCTGCATTTTCAATTTTTAGCCAGATAGAAAAAAAAAACAAAACAATTTAATGCTTTCATCCAGTAGATGGTGTTGGGGTTTTTTTTAAAACATAAAAACCAAAGCCAAAAGAAAACCACTGTTTTGAGCAAATTAGTTTGTGAGAGATTAAATCAAATTTGAAGCGTTAAACTCTCCCCCCACCTCCCAGTCCTTAATCATTTGAGCTCAAATTTGTGTTCCAATTGCGTGTTATATTTCTTGATGTGCCAAAGATCTTTTAGAAGTCACTGGATATATCATCATGTCACCTATAGCTTCATTCTCATTATTTTCGCTCTGAAAAAGGTAGCTCCAACCACACCGCACTGACCTCTGAAGCACAAAAGAAATGCTAAAAGCTCCCATCAATTACTGAAATCCTTACTTCACCTACTGGCCTACAGGAACATACCAGCATCTGTAGGGCTCCCATCCAAAGCTGGCAAAAGTTAAGCCACAGCAATTGCCTGTCGAAAGTAAGGCATGTGCTTATGACAGCTCATACAGGAGCTTGAAATGCGATCCAGGTGACTTTATTCCATATCCATTTCAACTGTAGCTTCCTCAGACACCTATTCCCTTAAATACCTGAAGTGACAGGCACTCAAAACTCTCTTGAATTAGGTCCTTGGCATTCCTAGGACTTGGTTTCTCTTTTAAGAGTCTGTTAAGATAAGCCTTTTGCCTTGCAACCAAGGTAACTATTGCACCTGCTTCCTATCAGATTTTCTAATTATCCTCTGTGTTAGAGAACAAATTTTATAAGTATTTATAGTGGGAATTAACAGCACCAGAAAATGGTCCTCAACTTTCAGCTAGCCTTCTGCAACACAGTTCTAGAGGACCCCAGGTTTTGGCCTCACAACAAGGTTTCCATTGATTTACTTCACGGTTGGCCCATTACACTATATTTTTGTTATTTATGTAGCACTTTTGAGCAAAGTACTGGGAAAGGATAACAGAAGGACATAGCAATAAACCAAAGTATAACAATTAGCAATGACAAGAAACTGTGAGCCAATGACTGGTGGCCCCAAAGGGGAACAAAACGTTAAGCTGACATGAAAAGGCATCAAATCTATGAATGAAATGCTTTTAAGAATTTGGGATAAAAGAGGCATTAAACCAAAATGTCCAGGTGCAGAGTGCAACAGATTGACAAGAGGAAGACCAAACCAACGGGTTGAAAAGAAAAACTACAGTAGATTATATATAAATACCATTTAGAGGGATTTGATAAAATGAAAGAATAAAAGAAAGGACTCCATAGGAAAAATAGGAAAGAATCTGTTCCAGTCTGGGCAATTGGTTAGATAAGCAAGTCAAAATTTGTCTTTAAGACAAAGATTAAGATGAAGGAATGTCTCAGGGCTCACACAGCACACTGGGATGTTTGATGTCAAGATGTGCCACAGACCTGCATGACCTTGGTGAAATCACACTCTAACAGTCAGCCCCTGCCTGTTTTGCCTTGCAAAACAAAGATGCTAATGCTTCCTTTCCAGATTACGTTTAAATCGTAAGACGGCCGTCGATGAGCATCCACCGATGAGCATCCACATACTATCACAGCAGCAGCTGTTGCATAGGCCTCATTTTAGGTGGGACATTTTTGGAGCTAATGCTTACGGACTATTTAGAGAGCAATGAGAGATTCTAAACATGAGAAAACGTTAAATACATATTCTAGTTTGAAGAAGTCTGAAGAAATGGGAAAAAAAAAAAAAAAGGGAGGGGGGAGAAAGGTAATGTGAATGAAACAATGGAAAGAACATTAACAGAAGAAAAAAAAACAGTCATTGACCTCCCAAAAGCAAGCAACAGATCCATGTACTGGCTAATGAGGAGAGTCGTTATAGGACATTTCCTCCAAGCAAACTTCTACCAGACTTCTGTTTCCTCAGAAGCTACTTTTAGCTGAGGCAAAGGTTGATGCTTGACTCTGGTGTTTTATTTATACCAAGACATAATCTTAACAGGCACTGACAGGTAACAGAGATGCTCATCTTCATGCCTTGACTCCTGTGTAAGCACCAGCTCCACTAGCCCCCAAAGTTTAAGGATCTTCTATCCTCTCTCACAGGTATATCCCTCAGTTCAGCAGGTTTGCCATTTTAGTCCATTTTATGAATTTGCTAAAACACATTCTTTAAATCTGGACAAATCCACCCCCCCTCAGCACACCACTAACATAGCCCTGCTTGCTGTAAAGCCTTACTAGCTATGAAAGAAGATACTAAGAAAGAGAAATCACTGAGGTGGCTCAGGAAGAACAAGTATCAGGCTGCCTGTATTACTCCCAAACTGGCTGACAGTGTTATTTGCCAGCACAAATTATCTCCGAGTAGGTCTGCACATCTGCAATTTTTAGTACCTACTTCTCCCCCCGCCTCCTTCATCCTTATTCCCATTAGGAATAGCCCAGATTCTCTAATTGACAAGAGACTGCCCACAGTTTGACATTTTTATGTTCAACTAACAGACACATTACTTTTTCATTTTTAAAAGGTACTATTCTTGATCAGCGCCAACACACATATTATTGAGTGCCTTTCAAAGATGGCATTTAAATATTGCTAATGGAATTTCTTTGTAATCAGTCCCAGAGAGTTTAACTCTATCACACAGCAAAGCCTTCCAAGCATCTGCCATCGACTCAAATAACAGAAGATTGGTAACTAACTCTCACTTCGGTTTTTGTAAACATGATAAAACAAGAAAGTGACTTTTCAAAAGAAAGCTTGTGAGTGGTGCACTGGTAAATCTCATCTGGAGATGAGCAGTGCTTGGGGAATCTCTGAAACCTTTTCTGAACATGGCAATTAAAATAATTATGCGAGGAACTCAAACCCATTTGGATTTCTTCTCTGTTGTCAGGCTCTTTCCTTTGTCAACAGAGATAACTATTATTAACCTTGCAACAGATCCATACTGCAGCACTAACAAAAGTAGTTTTCAGGCTTATATTCTTTTCCTCTTTTCAAAAATAGTCTCCTTATTACCCACTACTGAAGTGAACATGTTATTGTAATAAATTCTGGACAAGGACAGGTTGGTGTGCATATTGGGAGAAACAGCCAACCAGCTTCTCTTAATCCGATTCTACTCAAGAAAAGATGAATATTTTTTTAACACTTCAAGAATCTGTTGGCCTAATCTGTAAAAAGAAAAAAAAAAACAAAACCCAAAAAAACCCAAACAAAACAAAACAAAAACCAAAACAAAACACACAACTGTTGGCTTCATTTGGAGTAACATTATCCTAGGGATCACAGACCGGGGTAACACAGTCGGCTGTACCCTGTGTAAGGCAAAGACTTCAGTGTTTCTTTCGTTAATTCTTTCATACGTTTCTCAGCCTAGCACAGCTACCTTGATAAATAGCGATAAATTGAACCTTCTCTGTCATAGTAAATCTGGTCAGTGCAAAATGCAAGTTTTAATTCCAGGGCCAATTTATACATTGATTTTTTTTTTTTTCTTCAGTAAATTTGTATGAAAGTCCAACTGCCTCGCAAAGAACTTCCCACGCTGAAGTTACTAGAACTGTCCTTTTGTAACTGAAGCTGAACTTCATGCACAGAGCACATCCTGACAAACCAGATGAGCTGTCCCTGTCCATGATCCACACCAACTACACTGGGGAAAGGAGAGCAATCTCCTTTTTACCTGTTATGAAATTTTCCAACAATGCTTTCCAGTTGTGCTGGCCTGACACCATCCAGACCTTGGGGAAAAAGTATCCCATCCAAACCAGCTGCAGATTTTTTCCCCGTCTATAGTGACATATAATCTACTTTTTTGTATTTAACATCATGGACTCAGGAGAACGTGCTACAGCATTGGGTCCACAGGCCAAAACAGCCTTAAGTTTACTGCCTCTCAGCAATAATCAAATAATGATTTAGGTGAGAAGAGACCTTAGAAAAATCATCTGGTCCAAGACCCCCACTTCCCTAAACAAAGCCAGCTTTGATATTCGTTCAGTGATGACTATGAATGTAAATAAATGTTCCTAGTTCTCTATGCCCCTCTCATGACCCCTTAAGGAAACTAAGCCACCTGTTTTCAGTTTTGTGTAATTAAAGTATTTATCCTCTGTGCTTTTTTCATGTCCCCGAGTAGTTTCACTTTCTGACTTGTCTGATAATTAGAGTGGGAACTGATCACTAGGCATAATCCCTTCCTAAACACATGCATGACAGCATGCAGTGCCTGATGAGCCAGCGGGTGCCTCTGTGACGCTTTTACAGCCATCATTTTTCTCCTCATCACTTCAGCCACATCTCACTGCTTTCAATATTGTCCCGTTTTGTTCTACAGGGTCCTGCAGGTTATGCTTTACAAGGATAACATGAGCCGGTGGCAACACTGCCTAGAACATCCCCATACATGACAGTAGCACTCATCAAGCCACAATCCTGGATAGCCAAGCAGGTCAGACTCCCCAGGCAGGGGGAGGCAGCAGCCAGCAGGTACGTAACACTCGATTTCACACAGGCTGCTTTACCTCTGTTATCACGTGCACTTTGAATTCACTGCAGTCCTGTTCTTGTGTATCAGTGACTCACTCCATTGACCATGTCTTCTAAAGATTTAACAAGTGCCAACTCCAATCAGCCTCTTTCTTTAGCCAGCAGCTTTTGGTGTTGCACATCCCAGGTAGGGAAATTTGCAGAAGTAGCTATGAAATGAACCATTAGTCATCACAAACCCATTCTCCAGAGGAACATCGTCCTCTCAGGGATCATCTCACGCTGGAAGAATCCACCCTTCCTGAGACTTAAAGGACGTCTTCCAAATTTCACTGAAATGTTCTGTCCTAAACCAGGTTTCTTTCAAAATAAATTTTCCTGCTTGGTTTCATTTTTATTCTGTGTCTCCATCTGCAGAAGTCGGTTTGCAGTAAAGTAAGAGTTGTGCAAAACTAAACAATGGTGAAAGAACATTTAAGTAACTAAGCAGTAACCAGGATTAAAGTTTTGACATACCAGTTTATCTAAAAATTGTTTTCCATGCTAAATGATCAAGTTTTTAAAGTTTTCCCAACAACACTGGCTGCTGTCTTTGAATACTCCGATTCTTCTAAGTGTTCCTACTCAATTGTTGATCTATCAGGTTACTTCTCAGGTACAAATAAATTTGTTTTATGGAGTTTCAAGCACATCTGAATGTTTTGGGTCAACTGAAAACACAACCATTCATTACAGGCTTTACATGCAACCCAAGGGAGAACAAGGAATTAATGAACAGCAAAAAACACAACTTTGATGCACACAAATACACCCTTGCTAAAATGCAGGCGTGGTATTTCTTTTGCCACATGGAATTACCTCAATTGCATAAGGATAAAATAAAAATTTCCCAATAGCCAAAAGCTAGTCAGAGCCTGAATTAAAGCCCACAGAACCCCTAGTGACCACAGAAGTGTTAAGGACCTATAGCTAAACTGCTCCCTGGCTAGCACTGTCATATTAGTTCCAGAAATACTGCCAATATTGTGTCATTCCCACAGGAAAACTAATGGAAAGCTATTCAAAATGAGAATCCTTCCTGCAGGTGGAAAAGTATTTCTTCAATCTCAGGGTTAATTGTGTCTCGACAGTGACCTGGAGCACCCTTGTTATTTAAGTCTACAGCCTCCCACGGGCATAGAAATCACGCTAAGTTATGGTGCATTTATACCATGGAAAATGACTGCTAGGTGCTAGGGTTGAAACTATTGCACTCCTATTTGTGACATAAAGAGGACTTAAAAACAGGTCTCTCTCTTTTCCAAGCACAAAAAGCTCGCGCACTGACTCACTTCAGCCCTTTTCCTCCCCTCACGGTTTTCCCTGAGTTACATGGCATTTCAGGCACTTCACATCGGAAGTCATGAATTCCTGCTTTTAACAGGGGCCACATCCTGCTCTCGCTTACATCCAGACGTCACTGAAGTCGTACCAAGTCTCTTCAGCTGCACATGCGAAACTGAGTGCAGAATCTATGCTTGGAGAGACTAAGCCTGCTCAGTGTAATGGGCCACCCACACTTTAATTATTATTAATAATGCTTTATTGATTCTTTTACCTATATTAGCTGTTGGCAGGGACATCACAGCGTGAATGGAGAAGGCAAAAAGTAATGGAAATTAAATGATAGCCTGCAACCAAGCAAAGAGAGACCTGTACTGACATTATACTTTGGAGTCCATGAAAGCTTGTGGCCAAAGACATTAAATGTCTTTCAACTTACACAACACATAATTTAATGAAAAAACCCCAAGGTGGTACTTTTGCCCTGTCTGTTTCTATTGCGGTAACCATCCTCCACTTTTCATAGTTTACTAGTCTGAATCAACAGCTCATATTTCCTCACTTCTATTCAGAGAGCTCACTGTATTCTTCAGCATTTCAATATTTAGTTTCAAAATGTTTCTAGCCCATCTGATTGCAAAGCTAGCCTCACATCTTTAAATCAATACCCTACTGTCATCGAGTCTGCTGGCAGAGCCCAGGAAACAATCCTATCTAGCAAGTTGCTCCACTCTCACAGTCGGCCTGACACAGACTAGGATGTTAATGTCAAAACCTAATTGCAACCACTTACAGCAGCCACCACTGAAAAGCACCAAGTCTCCTGCAGGTAGTGCCGAGTCAGCAGGTTCCCGCTGCGCCAAACAACGCACTGAAATGGACCTTCCCTGCCGTGCTCGCAGTATGCGGGGCCTGTTGGAATGAGCCCCGCACTCCGCAATGATATTTACTTTATATGCTAATACTGTCAAAGCGGCAGATTGGGAAAGAAACTGTAGTCTAGGTTCTAACTCCAGCCACTCTCTAGAAAGATGATTTAAGCAAGAACAAAAAGGCACAATACTGTAAGCCTTGCTGGTTGCCAGCTCGGTGAACCAAAGCAAGTCTCTGTCATAGAAATTATATTTACACTGTAAATCTAGGCAATAGCTTTTCAGGTGCTATAAATTGGCATTAGCTCATTACAATCAGGGAAGCCTTATTGATTTACATGAGCTAAGGCTCTTATATGACATTTCTATCTGTTACCAACCTAAAGCTACCTCCAGCCCCCAACTGACCCATAACCAGTACACTTCTAGGATGTCTATAATTTCTCTTCACTCTGTAATTTTTATTACTAAGGGCTGAAAGTTTGGCCCATGGCATTCAATTTCTGATGACTAAAATCTACACTAGGAACAGGTGGCCATAACTTCAGGTCTTTTCACAACACCAGTCTTAATTATAACAGCAAATTACATGGTTTCGGGCAAGGATGTATCAATGCTTCTCATTTAAACGCTGAATTTTCAGGAACCTGAAACACGTCCGTAAGTTTACCTTGACAGTGGAGTTTGTTTACAAGCCCCAAGCTGGCATTTTGCTTGTTTTGAGAAAACAATGGCTTTTCAGATGCTCCCACTCAGGCGGGCCATAACCAACCAGAATCTTTTCCTTTGCTCCTCTACAAATTAAGAATAGCTGAGACCTCGACAAGAATCATGCAGACATGGTGTATTCCGTAGTCCAAATCTGAACTCTTAAACTACTGGAGCTGAAAACATGACAGTGGCATCCGAACAGCAAGTCTCCTCAGTCAAAATTTCACCAGGATAAACTCCTGAGCCAGAGGAAGTTTTCCAATACTTCGAGTAGCCTGTCAGATACGCAGCTTTCCCAGATAGCTCATTTACCACATATACAGAACTTTTGCATGTATCAACAGATTATTTTCTCTCCTAAAAATACATTCTGAAATATTCCCTTTAAATACATACACTGCCAGACTGTGTACATGTACCCAGGGCAGAAGACATCTTCCTACTTCAGTATACCCTGCTAATCACGTACCATCTGGTAATATATTATGTATTCAAAGATACACATAATATATCAAAACACATACTGTAGGCATATTATGGTGCGAGGAAAGAAGGAATATATCAGATGTATTCACACAAGTGTAAATAACTTCTCATCCAAGAGAGCAGAAGAGCTTTAAAGTACAATGACATTTTGAAAGATCTGCATTATATCTAGAAATGAGAATTTTTTTAATGAGTCTGAGCACTCAGTGATGCATTAATTAAAGACTTCATCTGATACCCATAAAAGTAATTGGAAAGACCTGCTGACTTCACCCATCTCTGAATCAGGCCCAGTAGTACATTAATTGAGGGCAAGTTTACATCTACAGCAAGCTGAAATTAGTTCTCGGGACAGTAAATCATGGTTTCATGCATTAAATACTGATGTGCAGTTAATTTGACTTCTTGAAAGATCGCAGTTAAAAAGTATGCTTTTCAAAGCTACTCAGTACTTACTGTTTTAACACTTAGAAACAGAAAAGATTTATTATATTGATAGATTTCAACTACATGCACAAGCAGGCAGTGGTCTTGACAGACAAATGTAGAAGTTAAATTATTCCCGTCTGTAGCTAGAAAATGAAAAGCAATATCAGTTCATCTATTCCTCTTAAAAACAAACCAAAAAAAGTAAAAATATAAAACCCCACAGTTATGGGTTTTTTTTTTTAAATCTGTGGCATTTAAACTCTGTTCTACATTAAGTGTTTTTAACTCTCATCTTCTTTGAGATTCTCACAGTGGGGTTGGACAGACACTCAAATGCTTCCACTGCTATACCTTCTGCTGCTCCCATCAGATCTTCATTAATATGCAAAGGACAGTATTTATTCAGCTGTGCAGGACTTTGTTTTCAATCGCATTTTCATTGCCACTTGTTTCATCTCTTATTCAAAGAGAAGAATGTTTCCTGCTTACATATAAGCACGGTATAACAACTTATAAAATTCACATGGCACGCCATTAGCATAAAGCGGAAAGCAAGCTATTTGAAGGTCTTTTTAAGAGAAATAGAGCAACTGATAGTGGGGTGAGGAACTCCAGGAGCACCTGCAGGACAAGAGGAAATGGGCAATTTCTCACCGAAATCTCACACTTTAGATTTGGTTTTCCTCTGATACTGCAGATTGCTCTGGAGTTCATTGGCACAGATAACAAGATCTCCACACACCCCTAAAATACTTCTGTAAGGGAGACAGAAATATTGGTGAGGACAGAGACAAATATCAGTAAGTTCCATCCACAGAAATCAGGAAGAAAACAAGTACGACACACGGGAAATTTTTATTTCCCAGGCATTCGCATTTAATCGTCTTGCTGGGAGACAGCATTTTTAGAACAGAGCAGGCCACATTTGCAGATGAGATTACGGATGCCTAATCTAGTTTTAAAGTGACCTCCTTGGGACATTGTGGAGAGGGTTGATTGTTAGCAGTGTCCAAGCAGTCCCCAGACCTCAGGCCCTTTTCAAGTTTCTCACCCTGGGCTTCAAGTATCTTAAATCACTGTTACTTCAATAAATTTATGCCTATTCATTTTACATTGCAGCTTATTACTTATATATACACAATTTCACCTTCACACCAACAGTCATGCAAATGCTGTCTGCAATTCCAACATCAAGGGTTAGAGGTCACCAGTTAAACGAGCACAATATTGTTGTAAAGGAGATGGGGAAAGAACAGAGATCAGAGTGCAGCCATGCTGCTTTGTTTGGGTGACACGGTGAACTGATCCAGTTGCATCCATTTATACCTGAACTATTGCCTTTCCTGGGTTTAATTTGAGATAACATTTGGGTTAGAGACACATTTTCATTAACAGATAAACCTTTGAATGGATATAACTAGTGGGTATTAGATCTTCAAGGAAGACACTGTATTGCTATGCTCATTTTCTTCTCCCCCTTCCCCACCCCACCTGCCTTCTTACCTGCCCACCATCTGCAGATTCAATTGTTCAGAGATCAAATTTTGATTCCTGTATATGCCAGATTTCAGCATCTCTAACTACAAGCAAGACACTCCTACACTCTGCAGGTTGCTGGCTTCTCAGTAATTACTGTTCCATCATCATCCCTAAGGGGAAAGAAAGGGGGGGGGATAAAATTCTTCTGTTGCCCCATTACCAGCTGTCTTCTGATATTACCGTAACTCCTGTCTCCCTCGAGGTATTCTTGCTACTGTTGACCCTGTATTTTCTGATACAATTTATGATCTTTTTCATATCAGAAAGATCACAGACATGTATTTGTACATACATCTCACTCATCTCTAACCCAGGTCTCTTACTTGTGTTCAGGCTGCCAGAGTCTGAAGTCTGCTTCTCATCTCCAGAGTCCTCTATATGCTGCATTTCTTCCATAAATCTTTGCCAATTTTTTTTTTTTATGCAACTTTAACCTTATTGTCACAGTTACACTCTTGACTGCAGCAAGAGTATGCAACATCCTGCCTGGAGCACAGGGGAACACAGATTCTCTTTCAATCGTATTTCTTCCCTCAGCTCCATTCCCGATTCTCCACCCCCAGAAAAAAAAGAGTAAAATGTTTACATTTGTTACCTTGGCTCTGAGGTAAGGAATGTAATCTATTTCTTTTTCATTTAAAAATGCTGTTTCCTTACATCCAGTTTTCTATTCTGCCCACAGCTCATTCTTCAAAAATTGCCATGGTGCTAGGCATGGCGGAGTCTGAAACCTGAAGAAGGGCCTGTCTTGGTAGCACTGCAAGACAGCGAGCACCAGTGTAGCCTGCCAGTCATGCAGGCTGTTTTACATAACAGTCTTCATAAAAGCCTAAATTTATTTTTTTTCCCCCTGTATATTCAATATCCTAACTGAAAATCTACCCTGAGCTAAGGTCAGGCATTCTTTCAACCTCATTTCTATACTGAGAATCAACACAGGCATCGAGTTCAGCTTAAACCTCCTGCATCAGTGAACTTCAGTAGTGTGAAGGCCCTTGGCACAAATAGCAAGTTTTTATCATTAACAACGCTAGAATATTACATTAATTATTTCAAGAGATCTTTTCCTGCACCAGTACAATCCAAAGGAAGGTTAATGTTCAGGAAGGTTAATGTTCCTGAGCTGTGCTAGTCATCTCTAGCCTTCTCCTCTCGCATGCCTCCTCTGGACACCAGCCATCTATTTTCACAACCACAGTCTTTCCAGCTGTGCCTGCTGAGATGCAAAGGTGAAGAAAAGGGGCAGGGAATGAAGTAAGGTCGTCTTTCTCTAAGCATGCTGCACCGGGTGCTTCATCTCACCTTGTCATCCCTTCATATTGCAAGCATATGGTAGCGCATTGTGCTATACATTTCATACATATCAATAAGAAAGAGTCTCTTCTAAGAATGATCGAGCAGGAATGCTATTGCCTGGCCAAAAGGAACTGTTTACTGTAACTTCTACTGATGGACATAAAATACAGACTCTCAATTAACCGTGCATTTAACTCAACATATTATAATGCATTAAATGTGTTGTGCGATGTATTATTTACTGCTACAAGGGGTTGGGAGTATAGCTGAAGAAAGTAAAAGGGGAATGCAGTGTTTTCTCTTCAAGGTAATTTACCCTTGCTTTTCTTGAAGGAATGTATTCTTTAGGATTGTTTAAATTTCCAGCCTCTGAAAATGAAGTGTTTCTGTCAGTCATGTGCTGTTCACAAGCACGTGACTTCATCACCTGTGCTGTACAGGATCGTTCTTGCATCTTTTTTACCAAGTTGAACATTTTAAGCAGGCTACTAAAAAATAATTTAAGACTGGGTTTTCAAATGGGCTTGAAGAGAATAAAGAGGCAGGTGTCAACTGACTTCCAAGCAGTATAATTTTTTGTCTCTCTTTGGAAGTGAAAGTGAGCTGGGCCATACTAAGTTCAGGCACTTACATTCATGGAATCCTCCTGTTTCCAAGCATTTGTTGAGCAGCTTTGCTTTCCTATTCCCAACTAACACAGGGCTCCCAAATCTTACTGGGCAATACAGGACTTTCATTCATTAATATATTCTAAAATACATTATTTAAAACTCACCCAGATCCTACAGAGATGTCAAATTGCATACAGTGGTGTAAAACTAGAGATAGCAACCCAAGTCATAAATAGGGCAGATATTCTAAACAGCTCAAATAAGAGCTTTACACTAGAGGGTTATTTTAAGACTGAAGGTACATACACTGTAGAGATGAAGTTAAACAAGCGTACTAAAAACAGAAAGGAAGAAAGATTGTGAAGGGCCTGGATGTGAAAAGAGACTGCAGATATGAGAGAAGGAAGCAAGTTGCCATCCACATGCAGGGCAGCGGTGCCTGTCTGCTGGCCAATGCTGTGTGACATCAGGAAACTGACTGCTGATGTTTATGTGAAATGCCCTGCATGGGGAAACTCTGATCTTGACCACAGCCTCCAGATGCTGCAAAGATAACCACTAAGATGTCTAGATTAGCAGCAGTATAAAGAAAATGCAGCATCCTATTCCAAGCTATGCAGCCTCATTTCCTACAGCTGCTTTCTATACTAGTTCAAAAGCTAGCAACATCTCCAAGCTACAAGCCCCACTTTCTAAGAACTAATTCAGCTGCTCCCGGACTGCAGAATGTCTATTGCCAGAAAACAGGGAAGTGGCAACCATGGTGGTAAGAGGATCACACCAAATGCTAGTGTAGTGAGATTCATACATAAGTGTACCCATTTTTTCAGCTGCAATGCACAGCCTCTGTACATAAATTCTTCACTCGGTGCAGGCAGTATGCATTTGGTCCAGTTCTTTGAGAACTCAGACCCTTATCTGTATGCGGACTGCTTTGGTTCCGAGTCTTTATTCATGTTCTCCCTCTCTTCTCAATTAACAGAAAACAGTTATGAATATTAAAGAAGAAATTAACAACAGTGTAAATAATTTCTGTGTGTTTGTAGATTCCAAATTTAGTTTTTAATTAACCCCCACTGGTTTCAAAAAAGCTGTTTAAGAAAAATATATCCTTTCAAATTTTCCCTTGCATTTAAGAAAGGAAAAAGAAATAAAGTAAGAGCATAAAATGGCAGTTTGGCTTTGCAGACACCAGAGTATGAGGATGTAATTCTGACATTATTTATCCTCCACTCAGTTTGGTTCAGGACCTGGTTTCAACAGAACGATTCACATACTCCCTCCGTCTAACAAAGTGCAGGGGCCTGGCCAAACACTGCGCATCTATGATAACACAGGCCCATCTTCTGCGGAGTTAAAAGCATCCAACTCCGATTCCCATTAGACAAGACTAGAACATAGGAACTGTCCGGGGTTGGTTGAACCCCACATTGTAGTCACTGCCCACAGCTAATACCAGGTGCTTTTGAGGAAGGTGCTAAAAGTCCTGATGTAGCCGCTACAGAAGTTACCTTTTTATGGGTAGGTCCCCTTGTCACCCAAGTCCTGTGGCCTTAGGGATTCTGTTTTGGTTTGTATAATTCTCCTCACAGCAAATGTGTATGTCCTTATTAGCCATTTCACCACACACTCTTTACAGGTGACCTGACCAAGCTATTCTCCTTCAACTCTTGTCTGCAATCCAGGTAACAGAGTAGTATCTTCTGGAATGAAGGAAAGAAATTCCTTACCATTTTTTCTAACGGTGAGGAATTTTTTTTCACATTGTTTTAGCATTCACATTACCTGAAAGTACATGCCTTGAAGGGAAGTGCTACCACATAGACAGTCAAGCATCTGTGTATCATAACAAGAGAAATTTACCTCTTGAGAAGATACAAAGGAGACATCCCCTGCCATTGATCTGTGTGCAGCAAGCCCTGGTGAGACACTGGGAGTTCTGCATGTGAGACAACTCAAAGAGAGATGCTCCAAGAAATCTAGTTTCAAGATGCCTCAGGAAAGCTTTAAATTGCACTTCCCAGTGCAGGCAATGGGATAGATCATCCTCTCCCTTGTACATAACACCCATTAGCGATGAGTTACCCACATTCACTGGGAGGGGAACACAGCCTGGTGCTGCTAAAGGAATTCCTCACTTTCTCACCAGCACCGCTCATCCCCTCCACTGCTGTGCACACATGTACTAGAGAAACATTCCATGTTCTGCACTCAGCCTGAAAGCCGCACGACAGGCAGAAATTTCTAATTAGAAATTCTAATTTGGAATCCAAAAAGGTACCTTCAGACCGACTGACAGATATTGATGGGTCTTGTCACCTCTGGAACAGCTGAGTGACAGTATACTTCCATAGAGAAGACATATAGAAAAAGATATTACATTTGAAATACTATTTTAGGTACAGATGTTGAGGTCTTATTTGGAAAAATTCTTTTCAGGTTAAAAAAAAAAACAACACAACACTGCTGAGCCTGTACAAGAACTTCTTCCATCAGGAGGAGTCAAACAACTGCTTTATTCTTTGACCCACAATTAACATGTTTTATAAAAAGGAAGAAAATATATTAGTTTTACCCCATCTCTTGCCATTTCTTTTTTTTTTTTTTTGAGATTCCATTTTATCCTAAGAGAGTAGTTCTATGGCAATATTAAACCAGCATGCACTTCAATAAGAAAGTGGATTAACTGCACAACTGCCAACACAGATGCCAATCAACAGCACCTACTGCTAAAAAGGAGGGTGGAAGCTGTCATTCACAGAGCTGGGACACATACAGGTGCTCTGCCTCCACACCAGGAGAAACAAAACCCTTCGAGGGAGAAAGCAGCCAGGAGCTGAAGAGGTAGTGCCCCCATGCACAGCTGAGCACACTGGACTGGTTTTCCAGAGAAGGAACCAGGAACAGAATAAGAGCCCAGGAGCACATTTGGGGAAGAAATAGAATTGAGACCAAATCCCTATAAAAACAACATCCAGTGAGCAATACAAAACACTGTGGCAAGTATTCCCAGAGAATTTCCATCCGCACTGTCTTCCTTGCTACTTGTGTGAGGCAATGCTGTGAGCCCATTTCCTCACACCCAAACTGGAGAGAGGAACAGGCTCCCATGGGAATCTACCTCCACCCTATACTTGGTAAGCACCAGAGGGACCCCTGCAACCTCACCACAACAGAGGAGTGTGGGG
This sequence comes from Ceryle rudis, assembly GCA_033439905.1. Classification (NCBI taxonomy): domain Eukaryota; kingdom Metazoa; phylum Chordata; class Aves; order Coraciiformes; family Cerylidae; genus Ceryle; species Ceryle rudis. Next base: position 18,676 of record JAAGNO010026205.1, read on the forward strand.
CCAGGCCCAGAACACCACATCTTACCTCCACCCATTGTGACATTTACCACCCTAGCAGAAACCCCTATCAACACAGAAACACGCCTTCTCTCATACCGAAAAACCTCATCACAGCAAAATGGATCTCCTAAAGAGAAGCAGCATATTCCCAGGGGTGCAAATCTTTACCATCTTCATTGGGATTCACTGACAAGTTCACATCTTGTCCAGGAAAGCAGCACAAGCTTTTTTGAACCAGCACCAGCAGCTCAAGAAGAGAGAGCAAAATCAGGACAGCAGTCAGTCAGTTACACATATTGGTTTGGCCTCACACACAACTCGCACCACCAGCAGCACGACTGTCCTGCCTTGCAGTTGGCTGATCCTGTGACAGACCTTGTACCTGCTCAGGAGTTGGACAGGAAGCAAGAATTTGGTAGCAGGTGCTCGGCCCAAAAAAAGGAGCCATGGCCACGTACCAGATACAAGTACAGTAAGCCCCCTTCCCACACAAGCTGGTTTTCATGCTACCTAGGCTGTTAGCAATCTTCAATCCCTACACATTAGAGGTTAATCCTGCCTCAGGCAGCATTAACTTACACATTAGCTCTTTAATGTAACAACCACAGTACTGGAAAAAGAGTGTCTTCTGCTACAAATATTTTCCCACATGACTCCACTCACTTCACAATTACAACGTTCTCTACTCTCTTTTGAGGAGATCTTTTATATGTAGCTTTAACCTGGAATTCTCATGGCAATGTCCCACAAAGGTGCTTTTATCTTGTGCACAGTGACTTTGAGCCTGGTTTTGTGATATCTCCACCACCACTCACTCGGTGGTGCACAGGGAGCGAGCGATGTGACAAACGGCCAAGGCTACTGCTGACCAGACAGCAAAAACTTTGAATCTTCTTCTGAAGAGCCCTCTGTGCCCTTTGCTATTAGCAGTGGGGTCATCAGAAAGGTGCTACGTATTTGCAAACACATGCACAGATCAAAGCATCCTGAATTTCAGGACAAGTGATGATTTATTAAAAAACTCATACTAAATGCCTAATTTATAAACTATTTATAACCCAGCAAGGGAGCAGAAGCTTTACTGTTTTACTTACTGCTGTCCATGCAAAAACTGCAAAACAAGTATTTTAAGAACAAGCTGGATTATTTTCCAACTTGTATAAATCAGGCTAACTTCATTGGCTCTAGTTTTATATTCATAAGCATAGAAGAATTTGTGTACAAGAAATACTCCCCCCCATTAATCAGAATGATATCTTTTGCTGTCCTAAAAACAAATAGCTATTTCATAAAGATACTGTCTTAAAATAGTTAAACCAACAGTCCGTTAAATTGCACGCTTAGGTAACATTTACAGAAATAGCTCAGAAAAAAAAAAAGCATTTGTACAAATTAATGCAAGAAAGTCACTAGAATAAGAAAAACAAAATTGTTGTAAATAGGCTTCTGAAACTATTTCACAGGAAAGTCGCTAATGAAATCCTTGGAGAGACTAGGCAATCTTTAGTTCAACAATTCAACTTCAGGATTGTGGTTTGGTTTTTTTCTTCCTTTCGGCATTTTCAGATGTTCCCCAAGGTGCCTGTGCTCTGAAAATACCTTTATGGTAGGACAAGTTCAAACACAAAAGCAAATGTATTTTCTGTCACTTTGGTAGGGCGAGGTAGTCACCGTATTGTTCAGCAACATCCCTGGCAGATTGACAGCTACAGAATCAAGCAGGTGTTAAGCTGAAACAAAGCTGTCTACTGCAAGGTGATAAAATGTCGTTTGGTTAAAGCACAAATTCCTTCTTTTTCAGTAAATGGCCCTCCAGTTGTTGGAGGATTGTAAAAATCCCTTCCCCATGCAACTTAATCCCCATCTAAACAGGGTACCCCCCTCCCGGGCTTACTCCTGTATAAAAGTTTAGCTTCCCTCCCCACCCAAGGCCATTTCAAGTGCCACTCCTCTTACTTCAAAGCAAACAAAAGCCAAACTGGAGATACCAGAGGAGACTATGGCCACCAGACCACAATGCCAGAGCAAGACCGTTCCCACAGTTGCACGTCTGATTGCTCTGTCAGTGCAGGTCTAAGTTACTTCTTCAGGAGGACAGCCACCACCCCCTCTCGGCAGATCCCTGCACATCCCCATCGCCCTAGAGGCCATTATACCCCCTGCCTCTGTTAACTTACTGTCTTTTTAAACTGTCTCATTATGAGCATAGGTTGCCATTTCATCAGAGAGTAACAGATTTGAGCACGTCACGTAACTCTGCTGTGATCTGTGCACTGCTGAAAGGTGCTAGTGCACCACTGGAAGACAAGTACAGTCCATCCATCCCACAAAGTGCTCACAGTCTCCATTATTGCTGGGATCATCTACTGCACTTTTAGTTTGAGAGTAATGTCATGTGTTGATGCCTTGCAATTTGATGGGTCCTCCATTCATTAGTAGTAATAAAAGAACCACTTTTTTCATTAAATTATTCTAAGTGACAGAAAAAACCCTCTTTTTTAAGATGAGCATATGCACAGCTGCATTTTTTTCTCATGCAGTTGGGATCACTCCTCTCAGCACATTAATATTGCATTAGAGAGTGTAGATCGCTTTTTCATTCTTAATTGGTACTTAAAATTTCTCTCTAGTGAAAATACTGATTGATTTGGTGTTTAAATGAACTTGTTCATTGCAACTGCAAATATCCTGAATACTAAGTAGCTTAAAATAACTTAACATAATAAAAAGATAGACTAAACCTAACAAAAAGTGCTATTAAAATTAAAATTCTCACTTCATAGCTATTGTGTAGAATCACTGAATAAATAACATTATGAAAGAAATCTGGAATAAGTCTGCCATAATTATGCTACATTTTTGTGCACCGCTAGCACTGAGGGGTCAAAAATTATGAAACCATTAAGAAAAAGGGATCAGATAATTCATGATACTGAAATCATACTCATTATATTTGCTTCCATTTTTCTAAGTCTTATCAGATCAGACCTAGTATTTCAGGTTAAAAGATGAATAAAAAGCAAAGTGCAGTCCAATCTGACCCGTTCAAATTATCTACAATAAAAATAAACCACCAAAGTTCGGTAAGAGTTGAGAGCCGGCTGCATTTCTGCTGTTTTTTCCTCCTGTCAGGTGCAAGTGTTTGTTCCTCAGCCATCCCCACCATCTGCACATGGTGGGTGCTTCCAGGTGCTCCAGGAGCAGGAGCTACACGGAAGGTTCTAGATAGAGACTAGGTGTGCAGAGCAAGATTTTTCTCTCCCTCTTTAATGTGCCTCAGCAATCTTCAAAACAGAAAAGGGACAGTACCTCTATCAGAAAACACTAAATGTTTTTACTGTTACTGCACCAAGTAACCTGCACAAAGCTTAACAGTGGTGGCAACACAGGAAAGGTACAAAGAAACTGGAAAACCCCACGGTTAGCAGCAGGTCTGGAGGAAATGCACTGAGAAACAGCAACATGAACAGTCTCAAAGGTGAACATTAGAAATAACATTCAAAAATTACCTGGGGGCAAGCTGTGCTGGCCGGTGGGCTGCCAAGCGCTCTGCAGAAGCTGGGGCCGCAGGCAAGGGCAGAGTTAAAGCTGGCCAGGTAAGCACAGGTACTTCCAGGGCTGCAGCTAGGACTCCTGCCACACTCAGGCCCCTCTTCTGTGCTCTTCCTCTTTCCTTCCTACAGTCACTTCACCCCGTGAACCAAGCTCACCTCAGGAGAAGGACTGAGGACAATGGCTGCCCAAGAAGAATAGGAGCCTACTAACACCTCCTTATGGTCTGGGCAAGGAGCTCAGGCCAACCAGGGCAGCTCTCAGCACCTCCACTCATCAAAAGGCTGTGGTGAAAAGTGGCTTCACCTGGCTGCTGCACCCAGGTGTGTTTGTCAGCATTTCACAGGGCTGTGCTAGCTCAGTACTAGGCATTAGCACAAAAGACAAAGCTTGGGATTTAATATGGGTTCTCTGAAGACCAGCGTGAAAAGGCAAAAAGGAAGTTCAATAACATACTACAAGCTTATGGTCCTTATCATTGTAGTTCAATGTAATTTAATCCAATTTACCTTTACATACAGATTTATTAAGCTCATTTACCCAGTAGAAGAAGATACGGTCTTTATTTGACAGCCCTTGAAGGGTTGTTTTGTTTTGGTTTTCCTTACTCAAAGTTTCCTTTGAAACAGAACCAAATGGGTATATCAGTCTACATTTTCTACTCATAAATGATTTGTTTTTCTTAATATAAAGTGCCTTTAAAAAGTCTCTGACTTTCAGGCAATGCTGAGCCTGAAAGCCCAGCTTTTTAAGTGAGCACCCAAAACTGAAGATTCTACCTTTGAAAGCACAGGTTATATGTCAGTACTTCATTTTTATCTTCATTTTGCAGAAATAAATTTATTCTTAATGTGGCTCAATGTTATGCTTTGTTTTGTCATTCCCTGTTCTGCTCAGCAGCATTGTTGATTGTTTCATCAGGAGTGGTCACAACTCAGGAGAAGAGGGCTTAGGCAAGTCAATTAACATCGCTGTAGAGCAGAGCCCAGGAGAGGAATGGACATATGGCATACAAAGATGTGCAATTTGCTATTTTTTAATTTCTCAGTAAATAGAGTGAGCTAGAGGACATTCTTGGTCACATTAAGATGAAAGACCAACTGTAGAGCTTTACTAATCTGGCCTCACTTAAAATTCATAGATGTTTTACACGTCAAGTAACGTAACCTCTTGAAAATATACAGGAATGAGATTTAAAAAACAGGATTCTTTTGCTGTAGCAAATATTTGCTTTCATTATACATTCATCAGACTGGGAGAAGGGCTGGAGGGCAGAATTTGGGCTGCTTGATATTTATTAAAAAAAAATCCTTTGTTAGACACAAAAATGTCCTAATAGGTCATCAAATTCATATCATTGCGCCAGTACAGCCTGACCCATGTTTATTTCCTCATATGCATCTAATCAATTTTTATAGCTGCTCGAGAGTAGTCAATTAAGAGTTCTATTAATAGTAATGAATCAGCTCCAGCAGGCAGGAAATAGCAACAAGGAAATCCTGGCAGATATTTTTGTTTGTTTTCACTGTGAAAAAGAGAAGTGCATTCAAAAAGAAGAGGCCTCGCCAACACAGGCTTTGCAGGCCACAGGCACAGGTCAGTGTCCTGCTGCCTGAGCCAGCACGCTGCCCTGCCGGCCACTCATGGCCATGTGTGGCTGGTCTCCCACTGCTCCATCTTGTCATGAGGAGTCGAAATGAAGCATGCGGACACTTAACCAGCTCCCCCTGCGTCCTGGGTAAAGTAAACAGGATAAGCCGTAGGAGCAGTCAGTCTCCATTTAAACACCTTTTTTTGTTTTTATTTCAGTTACCAATAAAACCAGAATCCAGGAAGAGAATGAGCACAAAGCCAAACACGGGTGGGTTCAGGGCAGAGCAGCCTGAGGATCTTCCACCTTCTAACAAGCTGCAGGAAACGGTTCCCACAGCTTCCTTAGCAGGGGCACCCAGCCAATCGAAGCACAGCAGAGAGCAAGCAGGGCCTACGCACGGTAGGGGTGCTGTAAAGCGATGCTGTTGGCAGTATGGAATGTTTCTTTTCCAGTTTTCCATGGCTGGAAGCTCCCCGAACTTGAATTGCATGAATTCCACACAGTGTCTTCTTAAGTCAGTACGTGGCCTTCCATTGAAGCTTTTTTAACCAGCCAATCTCATACTTACGTATGAACACTCTTCCTCGCAGTTCTAACAAAGACAGGAAAAAAAAAAGCAGGTTTTGACCTTTCTGGCCTTTTTTATACTCTCTCTTTATGAAAGTGTTGCTCCTCAGGTGTGCTTCTCAGGTGTTAGCAGGGAAGGTCACCCATTGATCAACAAACCACAACAGCAACAACAAAATAGGATGTGACAGTGGTTCTGGCAGCTAAAATGAAAAATGAATCTGTCTGTCTCTAGCTCACCAATTCAAAACCAGGTTAACAGTACCTGAAATTCATCACTATCTAATGTCTTTGTGAGATGAGACTGATGTCAGTTTAATTTAATAGGCCAGGCTGAAAAATGCGACAGTCCAATAATTGATTCATGAGTAGATTAGACATCACAGCCTCAGGGGTGGCAACATCCACCAAAGGGCGGGGACGATGGTTGGGCAGTAGCAGCATTAGCTGCCTCATTTTAGTCCAGCCTCCAAGTCTACAGACCCCCCAGCCTGTCCCCACACCGCTGCACAAGTGAGCAGACAGGCCCATGACTGAACACACCTTGGAAGCAAAAGCATAGCCTACATTACCCATTAGGAGAGCAAACAGGGGAAACCGGTGCTGAAGATGTCTGTGCTGTATACCCTGCTGGGAATAAACGAAGGACTACAAGGTACAGAGCTGTCAACCAGGTGCTTTCTGCAAGGTCTGAAATTCACTGAATAAATAAAGGGAAAAAAGGGAGATGAGAGGCCTTTTACCGCTTTCAAAGACGTTCTTGATGACTTTCCTCCTTCCAGATAGGTGCACTCTTCTCTCCTTACTGGATGCCCGTAACAGCAGCCACTCACCCTTGTCCTGCTGTTTTCTCTTCCTGATTTTTCACTGCACACTCTCTTTTCTTCCATAGTATGCAGTGAGGCACCCTCTTTTCCAAAACATTTCCTGATTCATGCTAAGAGGCCTCCAACAACTCCATAATGCATTCTTCAGCAGACACTCACGCTTAGATTATGACTGCCTTATCCTTGTATCTTTATAGATAACTAGCAAACCACTTACTTATGGGAAGGGAGTAATTGGGTTTTTTTAATTACCATCTTTTATTTACAGACTCAGGAATGGATATAATAATGTTTGCACAATACTTTTCTGGCTTTCATGCAAATTGTAAGCACATGCATGATAAGCTATGCTGCACTTCGTAGTATCAACATGAAAGATAAATTCACTTTTAGCACATATTTAAATTAAACCTTAATTCTACACTAAATTCAAATTTTGCCAGAAAACGGTAGTTATTTGGATAAACACTGCATCATTTATAGTGCTCCAGTAGTGTTTTATGGGGACAGAAAAGCAAAGTATCTCCAACAGCTAAAACTCCTCACTGAACGTAGGAGAGTAGCCCAAACTGAGAGTTCTTAGCAATCTAGGAGTTATCACAACAAATTTTATGTGGACCAGAGCACCTTTAAGCATCCCTTTCAGATGTCAAGGATCCCACCTAACCTATCATCACTATTGCCAATGGCATTTTTTAATTTAATCTTCTGAGGACATGAATATTTCTTACACTATGAATATGTTCCTAATGTAAGTGGATGAGAGATGGAGAGCAGAAGCAGTAGAAATTCATTAGTTTATTCTGCTTTTAGTAAAGTAAGAGAACAGTAGTAATCACACTTGGAAACTTCTGAAGCATATAGGTCGCATATATTCAAGATAAGTACAAAAATGATCCATAATTATTAAAAAAAACCCAAACCAACTATTATCTTTTTAAATATGCCTGGGCATTATCCCAGCTGTTTTCTCCCTGGAAACAAAGCTGGGGTTGGGCTCAAACACAGATTAAGTTTTAATAACCAGACAATACATAAACAATAGTCATTCATTAGCCCTTCCGACTGTAATGAACCAGAGGGTACGGTGTATGAATTACTAAACAGAAACTTCTACAGATACAAACCCAGAATCCATGCTGGAAACAACACAGAAACCACACAATAAGCATAGCTGCAAAAAATTAACTTCACAAAGCAGGAGTTCGAATCATAGAATCATTCTGGTTGGAAGAGACCTTTCAGCCAGTCACGTCCAGCCTTTAGCCCAGCACTGCCAGGTCACCACTAAACCACGTCCCTGAGCACCACATCTACATGTCTTTTGAAGTGTTGCCCTTTCAATTTCCATCCTACTATATTACAGGCAATTAGGACATAATCTGCATGCCCATAAATGAAGAGCTGCTATATCTAGACTTGGATTTACTGCCATAATTGAGAGATAGCATTTTAAAACCATTGCTGGCCACCACAACTGTTACTATGACTTTACTGACCTCAGTGCTTACATTACATCAGTGCCTTAACCTCAAACCAGCTCAGATTGCAACAAGTGCTCTGCAGACCCTTAGAAATGACATGTCCATCTCCTCAGAACTCACAGCACTTTTTCCCCATGGATAACATGTTAAGTTTTCCTGCCAAACATACTGGTCAAATGAAACCAGTCTGTTGCCTAGGAAGTGTAAAAGCAAACCCGGGAGCTGCGGGTTTGGTTTGAAAAGTAAACCCTTAAATGTGATGATCCACCCTCTTTTAAACTGTAAGAGACAGATTCTCACTCCATGTAAAATGTCAGCATTTCACCAGAGTCCTTGGTGTAAACTGTCAGCACATCAAGGTCAGGATTTGCCTCGAGTCATCTTGTCTCTCAGATTAAAAGATAAACTGAACACAGGTGAGGTCAAAGCATTTTTATACCAGTAATGGTAAACAAAACTATTAATTCTTGATAATACTGTGTCAAGAGCAGTAAGAGATTAGTCTGTCCTCGTACAAGTACACACTGCTTATCCTCTGAGGAAGGTACAATCCAGCAATTGTTTGTGGTTAGAGAAGATCTCAATTTAAGTGCCAGGTAGAAAGTTCAGATTAAGAGACTTTTCAGGGTACTACTTTCCCTCCTCCACGAGTACACATGTACCACTCAGCACTGCTCAGGACTAAGAAAATCAAACACTTGCAGACATTTTTAAATTTGAACTTACCTGCGAGGCCGATTCTTCATCATAACAACTAAACACGTTATACATTGTAGTAAATGCCCAGAGGTCTACTCAGGCAACAAGGACCGTCTTTTGGTGCATATGATGTCATACATCCCCACTTTCTCTCATAGGAATTTATACACTAAAATTAATTTCAGTAATACTTCTGCTGACACTGACAATGCAGGAAATACACTTCGGACAAGGAAAGAACTAAAAAAGAAATTTAAATCAAAAAAAAAAAAATGCAAAATAAAAGATAAAAAATTTAGAATTATTTTACAAAGCCAAAGGAATAAAATATGGCCAGTATAAATCACAGCCCTTCTGTAAAGGAAATATTTCCTGGTATCTTGGCCCCACATCACTGGCCCCATCTTGTGTCCCAGTTATATGTAAAGGAGGCTTTACACAGTAAATAAGGATGGAGGTGGGGAAGAGATGGTAAAAAAAAACCAAAAAACAACAGTCTCCTCTTAGGAAAATAAGACTTAATTAAAAGTCCACCATTGCTCTACACTTAATTAGGGCTAACACAGCTGTTAATAAGTTTCTGATTGATAGTAAACCTGATGTCTGCACAGAAAACTACTTACTTGGTTCAAAGACGCTGATAGTTTCATACAGAAAGAGGATTCTGTTTTGTAATTGTGCATAATGTTAATATTTGAAACATCCTTAAGGGTGATTGTACCTATTAAAATTTCATACGTGAAATGAGAAATAAATGAATTGGTGTTGCATTTTTAAAGGATCAGATTACTGTTGATTAAAGCTTTGTCTACACTTGAAATTTCCCAGTAGAACAGCTCTACTGGTGGTTGCAATAATAGGAGGACAAGCAGAGATAGGCTGCCAGCAACTGCTATTTAAATTACAATGTCACACAGACCTGATCTGTAATTAGTTATACAAGACATTGGTTATAACGTGGCTGTAACAGTTAATCTGCCAACCTAGCTACTCTTGCCGAGTGTGTAATAGACAAAAATGGAACAAAAACCTGAACAGATGCAGTCAGAAAGTCTGTGTTTGTCAGTGAAGCTGAGCTACAGATTGGGGTATTTATTCACAGCAGGGTAATCTGAATGCTACCATGAATTCTCAGCCTATCTGAGAGGTTAAATATCAAGCAACACTAAGTGAAGGGGAAGAGGAAGCGGAAGGACAGAGCAAGAGAGGGAAAGATAAGTAAAATGATTTGGAAGTAGAAGAAGGAAGCACGTGAGGATGGTAAACTTTATAGACATAGGAGGAAAGAGAAGCAGGCCTCAGAGGAGAAAGAAGAAATTCCCCTGCAATCTGCTTGTAATTTTTCAATAGCACTCCTCCACATAGCAAATACAGTGAAGAGACTAAAGTAAGCTCTGAGGATTGAAAGGGAAACACGGAGAAAAGCCACATCAAAAGTAGAAACAAGAAAGAGATTTGTGGAAGAAACCTTTTGACAAATGAAAAAAAAAAAAATCAACAGAGAAAATGTAGGTATTGAAAAGGAGTAAAAAATGGCATCAAGAAAAAAAATTACAAGGAAGAAAAAGGAAAAATGCCTGGAGCTTATTGTAAGAGCTCTATTTTGTTTAACAAGAAGCTTAACTGTAGGAGTCACTGACATGATGAAAGTTTCTTCTTCAGCCTTTGGGAAGATGGTCTTTTACTCTTCTGGAATTCCAACACAAGCTCAACCTCTTGGCACCTCCCAATTGCTCCCACCCACAGTCTGGCAACATTGCCTTTGGGATACATCCTACCTGTATCCTAATTCCTCACCCCCTTCTTTCCCTGACACAACTCAGCTTTGGGCAGGAGGCAGGTTACAAGCCGTGGATCTGACAGGCTGCTGCCCTCTCACGTGAGCCCCACAGCCCTGCGCTCTACATCAAGAAAATGCCCTGTCAGGACAATACTGGACGTACATGACACTTACACGAGGCAAACACAGGGCATACATCTAGTCTGTAGCAAAAGGCATGAGGAGTTGTGAAAACCAGAACAATGTGCAAAATAAATGCAGGAGTGCAGAGGAAAGGAGAATGAAGTCGGAACAGGTGAGATAAAGTCAAATCTGTTGAGGAAGCAGCCACAAAAGGTGTGCTCTAACCAAAATAGCCTAAGATCTACAGACCTGGGAAATCATTTAATACCTCAGGATAGGAGAATCACCCGTGACAAGTAAAAAGCACACTCTCTAAAGGTAAATTACACTTACTGCGTTCTGCTAGTGCTGTAACAATGACATAACTCTCTGATGTGAAGTAGTGCATTTTCAAGCTTTCTTGGTTCAAAAGAGCAGGGGGTGGTAGAAATTGTCAGCATGTCTGCTGGGCTTCTGAAAATTTTAGCTGTGTTACAAAAAAGTGCATCTGATAATGCCACTGGACAGTGTCACTGAGTGCACCCTCAGCAAGTCTGCTGATGACACCAAGCTGTGTGGGGCAGCTGACATGCCAGAGGGAAGAGATGCCATCCAGAGGGACCTCGACAGGCTGGAGAGGTGGCCCCATGCCAACCTCATGAAGTTCAACAGGGCCAAATGCAAGGTCTCCATCTGGGTCGGAGCAATCCCAAGCACCAATATAGGCGGGGCAGTGACTGGCGTGAGAGCAGCCCTGAAGAAAAGGACTTGGGGGTACT
>JAAGNO010026205.1:41289-106337 GCA_033439905.1 Ceryle rudis
ATTTTAAAAAATATTTATTGTGCTAAATAAGAAAGAAGGTCAGAAGTTCGAAGCCCTGGCGGCGATCGGCACAGTTCACTGCCCTGAATTTTACAAGTTCTGAGCTGTGAATTGTGCTGATTGCAGGCACTGCTCTGGGTTCTTATTAGCTGCTCAAACCATCCAATTTCTACCAAGTATTTTATAATATATTCTATTGTATTACGTTGTGCAAATCCTACTACCGTGATGCAAACATTAATATCATCAAGTACAACAATAAAACTCATTCTATATCAGCATAAAAAGTACACATTGATTTTAGAAAGAAAAAGGAAATAAATAAAAAAGGCAATAAAGCTATGAACACTTCATCATGCTGACACAAGAAGAAAAGTGAGCTAATTGTACAGAAAAGAAACTGAGGAACCAAAACAAAGTGGAAAGAAAAAAAAACAAACAAAGAAAACCCAGAAAAGTGGAGGTTATGAAACCGTGTGCCTCTGCACACTAATGTACGAAGTCTTAAGTTATAAAAGAACTCGGCCATACGTAACAAAAGTAAAACAATCACAACACAGAAATAACAAATGAAATGGCAAGCGGTAATGTTCTAAAACACGGGCATTAAAGCATCATCTGGTGGCAACTGGAAGAAGAAAAAGAATGAAAGTGGGGGGAAAACAAATGCAAACACATTAGAAAAGGAAAGAAGCCCCCGCATCCAACGTGACATTTTTGCTGCACCATATGAACTGTATTTTGCCACAATTTATTTTTAATTACTGGGGTAACTTTTCATATTCCTTACCTAGTATAAGCAGGGTAAGATTTTTCAGAGAGGAATTATTATTTTGTGACTAAGACAAAAGCTATAAACGATGAAAGACTTCAAGAAAATATGCATGTGCTCTTACAAATGTAAAACTTAATTTCTTACTCTAATAACAGCAGACTAATAAACTTTCAAAGAACACAGATAACTTGTAGAGGGAGACAGGTCAGCCCCCAAACGTCTCTGTTAAAGAGCTACCACAGGCGGAGGTGGAGGAGAAAAGCCCTTACCCCAACTGCACAGTCTGTGCAATCCACTTGAGAATTTGACCAATAATTTTTATGTTAATAGCTTTGTCCTCACGTATAGATCCAGCAAACATAGGAAAAAGAGAGGCCTAAACTTGCAGTTTAGTTTTAGGATGTTTTACTGCAACATTCTGTAGTATTCTATTATTTCAGGATTAGAAATTGTTTCATACATCAAATACTCAATTTTTAACACTGAGCTATATCTTTATTTGCATAAAAATTGGTGATGTTTACATACAAGCAATTATAAGAGTTCAGTCTTTTGTGAAGGCTTAGCACACGGGTTTATTTTTATTTCGGTGCAAAATTGTAAGTACTTGTATTATAAATGGGTCTGTACATTTTATATTACTTTTACAAGCTACTTACAGCATGTACATAATGACACCTATGCTCCAAATGTCACACTGTTGGCGGTAGTCGTAGGCACTGATAACTTCAGGGGCTGCCAACCAAGCAGAAAAAATAGTATTAATAATAGAAAAAACCCAACTTTTAAATGCTCAAGCAAAAAGCATGAAGAATGTGCTGATGTGGTATAATTTATTCCCATATGTAAAGAGGAACCAACAGCAGATGTTTAAATGAATAATGTACAGACCTTAACAATTCATGCTGATGTGTCCTCACTTTTATCACTTAGCTGTTAAGGGGGTGGTGACATTGTGACATTAGCTGTATGATTAAACTTAGTATTCTTTTTCCCCACAATAAGTTATTAAAGCAGTATTCATAACACACTGACTTCAAGCACTGCAAGGCATCATACAAACTTTTCTTTTTCTCTCAGACGTAACTGTAATGCATAAAATACGAGAGACTCTGTTTGCACATATTAGCTTGAATACATCATCTGATGAACAGAATCAATGCCAAAATACTCTAAAATAAAAATTTCAAACCTATTTATTTATATCCTAGATTAAAAATTCACAAATCATAATCTATTCACTAATCACTTTCTATTATTTCGGTCACACATCAGAAAGATGCTGCTTTGGGGTGCTCTTAGTCATATACTATCTACTACATCATGGGAGGTGTGGTTTTGAGTTCACAGCAAGGTCTGTGGTTTTCACTTCCAGAATCAATGGCAGTGACATACTTAGCCCCATAAGGAACAGAGGGTAAAAACCTTCACACAGCAGAAGAGGGGACTGACAGAGCTTACTTTATTTGGTGGTGATCCACCAAACCAAAAAGCTTTTCTAACTCTCATCTCATTTATTTTATGTTTTTAGATAGATGCCAAGCTTTAGATATCTAATTATGATGCCAAGGCATCTAAAATGGTTAACTTAACAGTTTGATAATACCACAACTGGAAAAATAAGACTTTAAAGGAGATTCTAACCGTTAGCATTGCCAAACTGGTCAAAACCTAGAGTATCATCATCTCATTTATAATAAATTGTTTGAAGAACATGTTAAACCAGCAGGTTTTCATGCTATTAACACTTACAAACTTATTTCAGTTTATATCGTTATGTACATATCCTACACAAAATAAAATGACCAAATTGGGAAATGGCTATTGCATATATAATTATTACTTTTTTATTAATAAGCAAGTCTGGTTAATTCATGAGTTTCCACAAGTCTCACACAGAAGAATGGAGCATACAAATATGTAAATAAGAAAACAAGGGAAATATAAGCATAGAGGGGCAAAATCAGAAAGGATAAATGAGGAGCAACGAGCAAAGGAACGTAACTAAAAATTGAATAATCCGTAAGTATATGAGTGTAGGAAGACAATGAAAAAAGAGGCTGGTATTGTATTCAACCAAGAATGCAATTGATAGATGATGCTCAGAAGGCAAATGTATTTAATGTCTTCTTACATCAATCTTAACCAAAATGTCAACTGCAAGCAGTGGATAGTACAATCAATATCAATGACAAAGGGGCAAGACCTCAGTTTTTACAGAGAAGCAAAAGGTTAGCAAGTACTTAGGTTGGAAGCTTTAAAATCAGCCATAACTGATAAAATTAATTCTAGAGTACTTTAAAAACTGACAAGAATTTTCAGAGCTGTTAGTAGTTCAAGAACTATTAGTGGAAGGCAGGTAAAAAACTGAACACAAGTTAACAGTTCCAGTGCTAGCAGACAATCTGCGAGGTAGGAATAGCATAAAGCTGCCCCTCTGGTGGGACGTGGCTTTGTGCACACCCACCCTTTCTGAGGGGGCCAAAGCCAACACTCCTCCCCGTGTCTGGGTTAGAAGCCTATTTCAATATGCCAGCCCCATGGCCTGATTGGCAGCCCTTACCTCTTGTTCTTCTTTGTGGACTTCAGAGTTCTTAAATAAATCACAGAAGACAGCCATCGCCTGGGTTTTACATGCAAGCCTATGATCTGCAGTACATACAAACCAGCCCTTCCACTCAGCCCAGCAACCAGATGTTGTACCCAGGTTTGGACGCTCCCGGTTTGACATAATAGGTACCAAATGGAGCATGGCGAGTCAATCACAGAGATCAGAAATGCAGCACTGGTCTGTGAAAATTCATCCTGTTCAGTCTAAAGCACAAGAGATCAAGGAATTGTGATATCAGATTGCTGAAAACAGGAGGGTGGCTACCCATTCTTCATATCCGTGATGGATAGGGTGAGAAATAACAGTCTGAAAAAATGAGGCGCAGCTCCACCCTTAGCCCCACAGATGGGCTCCCACCACCTCCCTTAGGTCAGCTCGAGCAATGATGTGGCTGCAGGTGAGTTAACTGAAAATTTATAATGAAAAAATTGATTAGATCATGGCCTGGAGGTGTAAGTTTAAGCTGATTGTCAAACTGAAGGTTCAGGGCAGACAGGAGGAAAAATTTCTAGGAGGATAATGAAGCATCAGAAGAGAACGCCTGGGAAGATTATGGAGTGTCCATTACCGGAGGTCTTTAAGTACACTTTACACAAATATTCATCAGAAATGACTTCAGTATAGTTGCTTCTTTCTTTGGACAGAGAAATAAATCAAATTACTTGAGGTCCCTTCCAGTGCTGAGAATCCACATTTCTGTCATGATTAGTAAATTGGAAAGTAATTTGCTCCCATGCAATCCCCTCAATTAAACAATTATTTAATACTAGTAGTATTTCATCAACCAAAATGTCAAAAGGTCTAATTATCTTCCTCCAAAAAGGATTTCCTTTTTGCTTCAGTTTGTTATAAGCAAGCTGCAAAATGCATTGCTGGTAATATAACATTGAGGAGAAGAACTTCATAGAATTAAAACATGAATACTATATCAGATAATGAAGAGAAGTATGAAGTATTAAAGGGGTACAAATCTTTCTATTATGGTATGTAAGAAAAACCCCTGAACAGCATGCCCTTTGGGCAGGCTACGTCATAATTACCTTCTTTCAGGTTTTTTAACTTCTAGCTCAACATCAGAGAATCATCAGTGCTGAAATAGACACATTTTTCTTTCACAGAAATATTCTAAGAAAAAACTGGTTTAGAATTAATCCCATTGTTTATCTGGAGAACCAGAATAGTTTCTGCTGCACATCAGAAGTCACAAATTAGATTTACATAACCAGAGGGAGGTGACCGAAGTAGTGCTGTTGGCTTCAAAAACAGCGGGCAACAGAGAAAAAGCTGACCTTGTAACAACAAAATATGTTACTTGTGCTGAATTTAGCAGTAATATAAGGTAGACTGAGGCAGTTTGAAGACAACATCATGTAGAATGGAAGTGCAAAGTGGGTGGTGGCTGCTTGAAGGGGCATAAAGTCCATGAGAAAAAAAAAGAAGAAATTAGTTCCGCATATCATCTAAGAGGTTGTAATGAGTACCTGATAGGCTAGGAGAGAAAAAAAACACCAGCAGAAAAGAAGTGCCTGACAATGAGCACTACAGCATCATCAAGGAATACCATCAGACAAGAGCCTGGATTTCTCTAGAGCAACATCTAAGGTCTGACCAAAGTCTTCCCTAACTGCTACTTGCCTTTGTTATAGTAGACAGAGTTAATTTCATGCAGCCTGTAGGTGTTGATGATAAAGCGACTCCCTGCTTGACTCAGTGTGTCACCACTTGCACTCTGAGGACTAGCTGTTTGTCCTCGCTTGTCTCCTTTAGGAACTGGATAGGGAGTGGAGCAAGGGCATCCCTTCCATCAGGGCTCACAGGCAGTGATTGGCAGCAGTCCTCAGCTGCTATGCAACACTTGTACCTCTTTTCCCATGAGTGGTTAACAAGTATGAAGTTATTCCACCTCCTTTACATAGCAAGGAATTTGAAAATAATTACTTACCTTGCATTCAGAAGGGGTCTTTGAATCTCTGATTACCTAATTGCACATTTGCAAAAACCATACACACTCAATTTCTGATTCTTTGGCCACTCCTGTCAACTTTGCCTAGGCTTTAAGTATTTTTGAAGACACATGCTGCTTCTAGTTTCTGCTGCAGGGACAATGACTAAGACACTAAAAAATACATGAAAAACTGAGGGAAAAAAAATCATCTAAATAGCCAAAAAGAGAAAATGTGGATCTACTATGACAACTTGGTGCTCAAACAGAAATTGGGGAAAAAAAAAATGAATCATCAGATCATAAGAAAGCTAAGAATATTTTACAGAAAATCACTCATCTACATGATATTTACCTTTTTCCTGTTAACTTTTTTGATGGCCCATTTCTTGCTGGCAGTCTCATGTTTTATTTCAGTTACCACCCCAAAGTTGCCTTGTTACAGTTTTCTTCCAAAAGGATGGACTTCATAAAGAAATAGATAATCATAAAAAAAATAAAGCTTCAAAACCTTTTTTACATAATATATTTATTAACCATTAAAATAAATCGTGCAATCAAAAGTTTAAAAGAGGTTTTGTGTCCTCCTTCTAACCACCTTTTCCATGTACTTCCCAAAAGCAAAGACTTGGTTGTATATTCAGATAAGACTAATTTAGGATGATAGGTACTTTATACCCATGTATATGAATAGAAAGAAATGTGTATGTAGAAATGCTACTTGAAAGAGGACCTACTTATGTTAATACCCAAAATGATGGATTTTATTCTGAAATTTCAGTTCCAGTGCTTTTTTCAGTTTTATTTTCAGATGTACGTATAATACAAACTCCTCCAACCAAAGCTTTATGCATTTTCAATCAATTTTAGAGCCTACAATATTCAAGTAGGGATTATGATATATGATAAATATGCCTCTATC
The DNA here is from genome assembly GCA_033439905.1 of Ceryle rudis. Classification (NCBI taxonomy): domain Eukaryota; kingdom Metazoa; phylum Chordata; class Aves; order Coraciiformes; family Cerylidae; genus Ceryle; species Ceryle rudis. Next base: position 47,540 of record JAAGNO010026205.1, read on the forward strand.
AATGTGTCAGCTACTTCAGGAATTATACAAAAAGAGGCTCTGTACATCAGTAAGAATGAACCTCAGAGAAATTAAAGGCAATCAAGTTCAAATCCAACTTCTGTCTAAATTCTTTTACCTACTATTTTTATCACTGACACACTATCATACAGCTGAAGAGTGCCATATTTGAATGACATCAAGGGTACAAATGGGTGGTAGGAAACCCAGAAAATTGCAACCTCTTACTCCTAAAACAAAAGCTGTGTTTTCAAAATATCATGAACATGCAAATTTCATTAACTTCAACTGAATGTGTGCGGTCCCAGGATTTCGATCAAGTTAGTTGTACTTAGCATACTATTCAAGAGACATGCAAGGCATGTGACCTCAGAGGTCAATTCTTTGGCGGTCAAGTCAACAAATAATCCAACTTCAGAAAGGACTGAGCATGTATTCATCACTGGCCATGGGATGGGTTAACTAATTGGGTCTCGCCTGATTATTGCTGACATGGATTTAATAGAGTTTTACCTATTTCTTCAACTTTATTGTTTTCCCTACACCGTTACCCAGACCTAAATCCTTAGACCAGTTTCTAACTTTAAAGCCTATGAACATAATCTAACATTTGTTAGGCTGCTTGTAGGACTAATAAGCCCTGTAGACCATGTGTTTCTTCACCAGTTTATACAGTAGTAAGAAGATGGATCTACTGGGTGTGCAGACAAACCTTCTACATGAATTGACTTAAGAATTAAGGCACGATGTCACCACAATTAATAGCGCTACAAACCACTACACCTTTTTAAAACATTATGCAATTCATCCTATTTAGTATTCTATTACCTTGAGGCAGAACAATAATATTAAATGTCTCGAAAGAAATAAACAGCTTTTTTAGGTTCACTATTTTAAGTTAATTTGTTCAACACATCTTCCAGTCAGTAGATTCTTTTAAACAGTGAAACACCTCTGCTGTGGAACTCCTGTCATGCCTACCTGATGTACCTACCACTCTGTGTTTTCATTAATTTCTTTGAAACCAGCACTTTCTGTGACCATTGAAAGTAGTGCCAAGTTGTCATTGGAGGCAAGAGGTCAGAAGATGTAAGAGTTCAAAATCATTCTTTGTGGAAGGGATTTTACTCTATTGTATAATACTTTAAATAAGTAACTGGCAAATACAATCCTTGCTTTACTTCAAAGAAACAAGTACTAGTAACTGTAGAATATGAAGCAATACCTGTTCTTGACAACACACCTCAAGAATACATAGCAAAGACAGACAGGGCCAATTCCAGTTTGCTTACCTCCTTTGTGTATGCTGGATCCTTCAAAAGGTGAGGCCATTTGTTATCCTCCCTGCCACTGGCTGCTCAACTGGATGCTACTGCTAACACACCACCAAAACACTTGTGATCTATGTTGCAGTGGGGGCAAAAAAGACAACATTTCTTGGTTCAGTTGAGGCTGAGCACATGGTACATCTTGTGGTCTTCCCTTCACTGCTCTCAGCCCTCTTCAGTCTTGTACAGGCACTGCCCAAATTAAGTAGAAGCATGGAGACTGGCAGGAACATGTCCACTACTTGAAGAGATGGAATAAAACCTGAGAGATGAGGGGGCTGATGGAACAAAAAGCCTCATACTCTAACTACAGCTGGCTGCTGCACTGACGAGGACATAGATTGGCACAATGTAACACAGTTTTGGACAGCAGATCTGCAAGAACAACAAAAATGTAGCCAAAGATGATGTTTTAGTTCACCTATCTACAAAATTCTAGTTATATTCAGAGATGGAAAAAAACCCCAACATTTTTTTCCACTAGACAGTATAAAACCATAATAGATTCTTTTCCTTCAAAGCAAATGGTATACAACACATTTTTAGAGAATTTCAACATACTTCATTAAACCTGTGAAGTTGCTGATGTAGAGTGTCAAATGAAAATGAACTTTTGCTTCTAACAGGCACCACACGAGGATGTAGTTCAACAGTACTGCCAAGACAGCGGTAATGAAAGCAAGTATTTCTGGGTACTCTTGTAATTCCTCTGGAGAGCTACTGATTTGTACACCTTTCCTCTAAGTCTACTTTCCTAGAAAAAAAAAAAAAAAAAAAAAAAGAGCTGTGCAAAAAGGCTCAGAGGGAGTTAAAATGCACTAAAGGCAGCATGCTGATCTAAACATTTTCAGAGAAGAAGGTTAGAGCTCAGTTCCTGTACAGTGGAGAACTGAGAATAGGCAATACCTGAAAGCATTAGGGGATTAAGTAGGGAAGTATTAGCTACCTTTAACTCTTGGAAAACCATCGAGTTGGAGATGCCCAACTTTACAAAAGAGACTTCTCCTTGCCTTCCAGACAGCTAGTGTGAGCGAGGCACTGAAAACTGCCTTGAACTTCTGATACTAGTTCTCCCTCTGCAGGACAGGGCCCGGGGCGCCCGCACTCGTGGTCATTCCTCACCGAGCACCTACTCCCCGAGCTGAAGCAGCTGCTGCCCTGCTCAGCTGTGAAAACCAACATCCTTCCTCTTAAACAGTTTGGGCCTTCAGTCTATGGAGACTACAAAGATGATGGCATTTTTGAGATGAAGAGAAACAGATGACCTAAAAGCAGGATCCAAATTTCAGGAAATGTCAACATGGGATTAGGCTGAGAGCATACAATTTCTGCAGAAAACAAAGATCAAATTTTCAGCAGACATTCTGTAAAACCTCCTCTGCTCCGATACCTCTGATGCAGCTCAGATAAACTCAGATGTCATTTGAACATCCTTAAGCCCTTTGGTTCCTCTCTATCCCCTCACTTCCCAGATCTAGGACTTTTCTTTTTGAATGACAGATAGCTTATTAGAAAACAATAGTATAAAATCCTTACATGCAGGCAAAAACTACTTAAGAGAATGTTCTTTTCTGATATAGTGCTTTTATAATGAGAGACAGCTTCTAATCTCAGTCGATAGCCTACATTCTGCAATTTACATGAAATGTGATTAATACCCTATTTCCATATTTAAGTCTCTGACAACAGTAGTACTCTTATTCCCACCATCTAAGAAATTTGTAAATGTAATATGATAAAATTATTACAATCTTTGATTCTCTGAAACTTGCCAGGAAAAAAAAAAAAAGAAGTGGTAACTAGCACAAAGAAGGGATAAGCTTAATTATACGTACAAATATTTTTGTTCCATTGAAGATATTCTGGAAATATTTAAAAAATGCTAAAATTCTGAATTTATGTTACATTTTGCTCCTGGAAAAAGGTTTTTGTATTAAAAAATTCTGAACTGAGTAAAGTCTTCTGCTGAGAAATCAATAAACCGAAGGCTGTATTTTTAAAACACTATCAGTAAGGCTATGCATGAAAAAGACAGGGTTACTTTTCCAGAAAATCAGCCACAAGAAAGTACTACTGGTTCTAACTAAAGAAATAAATATAGGAGGGATCTATGATGATTTAAATCAAACAACTGCCCAGAGGGAAAAAAAATAAAAGCTGATTCTTTATTAGCTTTTGCTTGAGACTTCCTATTCTTGATACTTTAATCACCTTATGAGAGTCATGTGGCCATTCTCAGACCCTTATGGGTGTCAGTACCACAGAACAAGGCATCAGGCAAAGCCTACTGCAACATCTCCGTCCACCTAAGACATTATTGTGCAAGGTTTTATTAATAGCTTAAACTAGAACCTGTTAACAACAGATGTAATGAACCAATTCAAGAATGAACAGAGAGCGTGGCAGACAGCCGCATGTCTAGATGAAAATGAGAGTGGCTGAGAGGAATCCAGTGTACAGCAAGTAGAGAGAATACTCCAGAATACACAGAAAGGGTGTTTGCTATCCTTCAGTAATAAATATCCAAAACCTCAAATGCTCCAGCAGTGAATTATCTGCCTTAACCTCTCCAAGTACCTATGAAAAATGCACATTATATACAATCAAAAGCTGTACAGGAGGAGCAGATGAGTATTTGCTTTGTTTTTAATAAACAGGGACAAAATAATACGCACGCGATACAAGCTGGGAAATAACAGGAGAAAATGTTACGTGACAGCTTTAGGCACCTAGAAACACTTCCCTATCATATTTGCAGCTTGCTTTCTTTTCCATTGTGAATTGACAATGTGATCAAAAAGCAATTTGAAGTTATTTTTCCTTCCCAACCAAAAAGTATTTTTAGGTGCTTTTGATCCAAGTTAAAATGGTGCGGGATCCAAAGGGAATCGGAGCTCACATCAATATATTTAGTTGCTACTGGTCACGGCAGCTACACTAATTGACACAGTGACTGTCATGAATAAAGAATGGAAACACACTAGGACTTCCCACTTTCAACTTTCTGGTGCTGAAAGGTAGGAGCTACGTAGCCCATATACTAGAATCTCACAACCCAGATCTTCTTTTATTTCAGTTCCTCTATTTTTAATTAGCATCTGCACTACCCAAACAAAACAAACCAGGTTTTAAGCCTTACTGATGGCTCCTCTCTACTTTTGGCATATCTTCTTCTCAACTGAGTCAGAAATTAAATCATCTCTCAGATGTAACACTTCATTTGAGAGCTGAGAAGTTACATCACCCTCCTGCTACAATTTTCCTTATCTGATGAAATAAGATAATGCCACATCACAATTAATGTGGTAAAATATTATGAAAAATAAGTTGTACAGGAAGACAAGTACTGCAAGAGCTATGAATTAATACTGTGGCCTCCTCCTGCAATTTTACTTATAAAAGAGCAACACTAGAACACACAAAAGCAGGGCCAGGACCTCACTGCAGCTGGCAGTGTGTGCATACAAAAGCAAGACAACGGTCTCTGCCTACCACACAGCTTACTACAAACTGCTCTAATAAAGCAGCGAATATCTTTTCATGTTATGGAGGTTTTCCCAAAATCTGACAGTGCACCATTCTTTACAATGAAAGGCTAGAACTAATTTTACCCTCTTGTAAAAAGTAAAGGCTCAGCACAGATATTGGCCTCAAATATAAACTATAAAAAATAGTTGATCCTATCAGTTCATAAATTAATACATCACTTCTTAGAAGCATGATTTTGCCTTCAGTTTAAATTAAAAGAATGTAATTCCTAGAAAGCACCAGCTGAATTCCAAGGAATCCCATGATAAATTCCTAGAAAGAACAGGGGTAATAGCATATATCTTAGAAAGCAAAGGGAAAATGCCTTGAATTTAGAGGAGAAAATATCTATGCAGCAGAGGAAAGTCCTAGAAGGCTGAGGGAATTCCTAGAAAGCACAAGGAGATTTCTCTACAATGCATAAGGTAAATTCCTACAGAGGACAGGGAGGAAAATCTACTATAAAACCCCTCAAGAATTCTCGCTTGGAGGGGAGATTTCTCAGAAAGCACAAAGAAAATTCCCAAAACAGAGGAGATAAAATTCCTAGGAGGTGGACAGGGAGAATTCCTGAAAATAAAAGAGGAAATTTCTAGAAGGCACATTGGCAATTCCTGGAAGTTAGGGGGAAATTACAGGGCAGTAATCCTGGCAAGCAGTAAGGAAATATACCTAGAAAGCAGAAGCTGGTGTTTCTGAGAAAGTAGAGTGTAACTGCCTAGAAAGCTAAGGGGTGAATGCCTAGAAAGCAAGTCAGGAATTCCCAGCAAACACACGGGGACTCTCCTAGAGACACACAGTCAGGTCTTTCCTACGGAGAGCTACACTCGTAGCTCGAACAGCCGCATCGGTGTTCCTCCGCACTCAGCCCAGACGCGTCAGGATACGGTATCACCCCTTCCCTCAGGGACAAAATAAGAAAAACAACTCAACAATGCAAGCAAAGATAAAACCATCATCTAGGTCAAACACATCTAGACATTTTCACTTCTAGACCAATCTGTGTGTTTCCTTCTGCAGGCACTAAGGCTCAGATCACAAGAGAAATGAGGCAGAGTGTAGGGGTAACATTCCCTACCGGGTGCTGCAGGTGCTTGAACTCTGAACATGCCTAAAATTCCTCTTTCACGTGTGTCCCCCAATGGCACAACGTGCAACAGGAAAAAAAGCAGTTCAGGAGTTGTTTTGCATCTCTCAATCTGAATTGGGTTTCCAGAGCAGTCTGCCCAGGTGGCTGCTCAGCTAGAGATGCTCAGAGAGCACCCTGTTGCCAGCAGACCCAGGCGCACTTCTTGCACTGTCCCTGAAGGGTATGACATTTTAGGTTCATCAGGGATCAGGATGGGCTCCACCTGCTCTTCTGTTGTGGCCATATAGAGTGTGCACCATGCCTCCTCATTTGGCCACGTGTTAAAGGAGGGTGAAGATCTCCATTCTTTGAGGGTAATGTTCAGGACTGTCCTGCAGTTGAAGCCCTGGGAACAAATCAGACTGAAGACACGTCCCTTCCTGCAGAACAAACACTACTCCCCATACACATCTCTCCACACACAGCCAACTGAGATATTAAGTGCTCCTCCAGAGCTTAAACACCTAGAGGTACTGTGATGTAGCACAGACCATGAAGATACTTCAACTATTTTATTGATCTAACTCTCAAAATGACAGTATTTCAGGGCTTTAGAAATACCTATGGATAATTATTTCCCCATATTCATAGCACAGTAAAATCTAGCACAGGTGTTCAATTGAACCATATTACCATGGTAAAATAAACAGGTTTGTTGTTCTGTTTGTTGGGGATTTTTTTATAAAATCATGGCCTGTACTCATTCTTTTTTATGCTTCTTTCTTTTTCTACTGGTTTTGTTCAACATCTCTGTATTATCCCTAAATTAGACTGAGGATGCATAAGAGATACAGTGCACCCATTTATTAACAGAGATAACAGAAAATGCTTATTACTTAATTGCTGACTGCTAGTCATAACTAGTAATTAACAGAGATATCTCCAGCCTTCATCAATTAGCACCTTTTATTCACAATTTTAACTGCAATGGGAGATTTTGAGAGCCCTAAGTAACAAATAGACACAGGATTCCCACTAAGTTTTACTGGTCAGTAAAATGAAGGAGGAAAAAGGCACATTAGGCTCAGCAACAAATTAAGTGGCCTTAGCACATTAAAAAAAACAAAACCAAGAAACAAAAAATCCCCCAAAACCAACAACAAACCCAAAATGACTGAAGGGTGTGCTGTGGAGAGTTTGGCTTCTGAAAAAGCAAGCTTTCAATGTAAGAAACTCTTCACTAAATAGGAAACATTCCTGTCTGTGCCACTGAAGACATCTGTGGTATAAAATCTGCTGTGAACATGCTACATTTCTGTTCGGTACAAGCCTATTGCCTTAGTCCCTGCTATGAAGACAGATCTCCCATTGACAGTATCAGAGTGGAAAAAATGACTGCAGGATTAGATCCTACATTTCAATAGCTTTTATTTATGGCCACTTACCAAAAAGCATTCTAGAATATGCCCAATTACTGCATCCATCCACAGACACTCAAATATATTCATATCAGTTTCAAACTGACTATAAAATCAGTGCGAAAGCTCATGAATAAAGAGAAATTCTAGTCACAAGCTGCAGGAATCTTAAGGCAACTCAGATTGGGTGTAAGAGAGTGAAAAGTCAACTAGTGCATGCGTTTAGCACAATGACCTTGAGTTGTCAGTACAACCACACAGGCAGAGAGGTGACAATTTTAACAACTGGTCAGTGACTAATGCTGTTTGAATAAGAAAGCAGTCATGAAGAGATGGGAAAAGTCATCCATACCTTTCTTTTATTTGGTGACTTCCAAATATGCTATAGTGGAACGATAAATACAATGAAATAAATGTGGATTTCATTTACACTGAGATGTTTGTGGTAATTCCAGTGAAGTCAATGAAGTCACCTTGCATTCACACTCTGGACAGTGAGATCAGAATCAAACCCTAAGTGATTAAAATCAATAGAGCACATCATCTGCTGATATCACTGCCCAAAAAGATTGCAATAAGCCTCAGGCGTGCTATTATCACATTACACAATTTCACTGTCAGGTTGATGAGTTTGAAAAGCAACTTCAAACTGTGGTGGATTTAATTTTCACAGGCAAAGGATCCTTTCTTTCAATTAAAAGGACAAGACCATATCATTTCTTCAAAGTTAAAAATAAGTTTAGTTCTTCGCTTGTAAAATACCAGACAGAAACATTCCTGCCCTGTATTTTACCAGAAGAATTATTTTTACCTGTGACTGGAACATAAAGAACATGAAAGTTTGGTTTCACTTAAGGATGCCATACGATGCTTACCATGCAACACCACCAGAAAGCACAAGACTGTCGATAACCACTGTAACAGTTGACATAACATTAACTCATTCTACAAATGGCACAAACAGCGGCCACAAATTATTTAGTTGTTAGTGATGGTGAGATGTAAAAGTAGATTCATCCTCCCGGTCTCAAACAGAAGCTTGTCTCAGTAAAGACTAATGGCATTACAAAAATTCTAGCTCAGGAAACTTCTAAGAGAGAAAGCAAAGTGCTGTGTTATGGTATGAGCTTCTAGATATCTGACAGAGATCTTTCCGTAACTCCACCAATGTCAAAAATTTGTTTATATTTTTAGCCTTTTCATATTTTGATTGCAATTTCCTTCCCACAGTCTTCCTAAACCCTTGCTCTGTGCATTTTAAAGTGCTAGGATGCTCAGTTAATTACCGGGTTAGTAAAGTAGACATGAAATTTCACAGCTTCACAGTTTTTTAGCTGAAACAAAAAAAAAATCAGCAAATACACAATCTTTATCAACTTGTAACAATCTTTCTTTAGATTACTGAAATTGAAATTACTACTAGGTAAAATTTAGCGAAGCAGAGGTCAAATTGGTGGGTTTTGGCAAAGTAGAGTGCAGAAGCACAGACAAAAAGGGACTTAATTTTTCACAGCTCCGATTCAAGATTTCTGGCTGCCTTTCTGCACTCACAGTTGTCTTACTCCAAGTTTGGCAGGAATACAGGGTGAATGTTCACACTCACCGAGTGCCAAGGCAGCCTGCGATGCTTACAAATCAGAATGAGAAGTCTTATTGGCAAAAGGAATTTATTCTGACTCCATCAAAAGAGGACCAGCCGGTAAGACCAAATTTGGTAGCCACTACTGACCACTCCATTTGAAACTACCAGAGAAGTATACCAAATTCACAGCTAAGCCCAAGGGCCTGGGAAACAACTAGTGAAATACATGGGAAAATCTCAGTGTTTGGCAGCCAGGAACAAGAAAACAACAGCTCAGACAAGCAAAATGTAATTAATCGTTGCCTGCTGAGTCGTGTTTTAAATTCCTTCCTGTATTCAGTAACTAGAATGCCCAACCTGAAACTGTGACTGAAAAATGTCTCGGTATTAATATTCACATCTCAGGCGATTCTGTTTGACATTGTAAGATTCATATAATTTGTTAGGCGTGCAAACCTGCAAAAAGGACATTCTATTAAATAATATTTTGTTTCTCTCAGCAAAATAATGAAAATATTTAAATAAGGCAATTTCTGCTAAGTTGTTACCATCTATAGTAAAAACTGGTGTTGCAGACAGTTACTGAACACCTAGCAATTGACATTTTTTGTGCATGTGAATAAAACATTATGTTTAGACAAAACCAAACGCCTATGGTAACCATCAAGATACACACTTACAAAATGTATAAATATACATGTGAATATATATAACTGCACGTCCAGCATAAGTGCTGTCACACGTCAATTACATACTGTTCCTACGGTTTTTGAGATGTTTTACAAGTGATGTGGTTTATGTCTGTCATACTGCATAGCTGTTTGACTGCTTGAGGTTTACATTGTAGGGGGTAAAACATCAGAAGCTATTGCTGTAATTTTATTAGGTCCACTTCTGACATATTATGGAGCTGCGCACAACACTAAATGCTGATAATTTTTGTTTCCTCCTATTTGGCATGACTGAAAAATTATATCAACTTTATTAATAAAGAAAACACAAGTTTCTCTGCTATATTTTTCTACACAATTAAAAAAAAATAATAATTCTTCAGCTCTTCCCCCAACAAGTCCGTATTGCTCTGTAATTCTATTTCATCTCCTGAGATGGAATCCTACAGCTACAGTCCAGGTAGAATTTCATTTCAAGTACACCACAACATAAGAGACAAGTCCCTAAGTTCAAAGGACTGGAAATGAATTTGCCTAAAATAACCAGATGCAAAGAAAGACCTTCACACAAGAAATATGGCTGACTGCATGTACACATAATTTCACTGATAAATGCACCCCCCAAAAAAATAAAAAAAAATAAATTAGCACTTATTTCAATGTATTATTTGATGCATATCTTTATGTTGCTTTACATAAAAAAAATACAAAATCCTAAATTACTTTTTTATCTTTCATTTTGTTCGAATGTTTCACCACTTAAGCCTATCATATTACAAGGCTCTTCGGGAGACTTAAATAGTATTAAAATACTATCTTCAATTTGAAGGGCAAAATACCTGGAAAATTAAGGTCACATAATGTTACAAAACCTAATGGAGTATGGATTTCTGCTTGAAGTACTTCAACCAGAAACTTCAGTAATCTTAAATCTGTCTCTCCTAGACATAATAAGTTTTAAAAGTTTGAATTAATTTCAGAGTATGCTTTGTAGAGCCTGTATTTTCTGAGCAGCATGCAAAGTGTAGAACTTTTTGCTGAGTTTAGAATACTCAACTACCCTAGGAGAGATAAACCTTTCAAAGCAAAGGCATCTTACAGGATGTTAGGAAGAGATGGCTGCAATAATATATTTTGAACCAGTAAATACGACGTTAACTTCTTGCACTGCATTAGTGTTTAAATATACATAAACACCATAGCAATAATAGGTGAAGGGGTTATAAAACAGACCTCACCATGCTTATAAGATGTGCACAACCATATACAAAAAGCTTCATCTGACAGTTTTCACCAAAGTGTGCACGTGGCTTCTTGAATGATTCTGCTGTCATCGATTATTTCCTAAGGGTACACAAACCATATGCAAAGTGTAACAGAGAACAGCCTAAAACATCTTCAGACTTGGATTTATTGATTATATTTTTTTATATGCTGCAATATATTTTTTATTTTTTGTTAAATAACTGACCTCTTATGGTCAGCATTAGCCAAGAAAAGCCACCGCACTACAATACAGCCCCCGGAAGAGACTGGGGACAACATTTGTGGCAGGCTGAGCCCTGGTCAGCATAGGGAAGAGCCTGTGCTGCTACAAACCCTGCACAGCCTGCTCAGCAGTTCATGCTGATGGCACGTGAGCAAGGAGCAGATTTCAGAGCTATGACCTGGCGTCAGGAATTCCACTAACTTCACAGCTAGTCATCTAGATAGAGAATAAAGGTCTAATTCCACCTCAGAGGGCCAGGAAGCAGCCTTCTTCGTCTTAGATATTATCATAGGGAGGTAAGTACTTGTCTGGAGGCAGATGAATGCAAATTCTTAGTTGCACGCGTAGCTTATCTTTGCTATTTGCAGCAAGAGGAGCAATGGTGATTAGGAGTGTGAATGAAATGGCATTATGTGTGTTTTTATCAGTCATTTAACATTTAAGACCAGAATGGTCCAACTGCAGTTACGTAGATGCTTCATACAAAATTACTGAACATAAAATCCAAAAATAATTGTCAACGTTTAAGAAAATACAAGTTCAAATTCTAGCAACCAGGCACAAATGCATAGAATCTATTTAGTAAACATTTTGAATCATCTACTGCATCATTCATTTCACCCACAAGGTGGCATCTTTATTCTAGGTTTTCTTTCTTTACTATCCTAGATAGGTCCAACCTATCCTGATGAACCTCAGATGAAAAGTGGAGGTCACTGTACAAAGTCATATTAAAAATTTCTATTCAGAAATCATCAATACTTCTTCCTTTAAAATGAAGCACTTACTGATGTTACCACTGAGATAGGAATCAAATTATAAGTCACGGCATCCAGTTCAACATTCCTCCAATTCAATTTACCTACAAAACATAAAGAAATATTTCTTTAGACATGATTGCAGGAAATCTCTTGGTATTCCACATACTAATAGTTGGCATTCTCAGTATTAAATCTTATTTAAAAAGAGGTATTTCTTTCTGACAATTATTTCTTACATAAATACAAGAAATGAGGATCAGAAGATTTTGCACACCTCCTGAACCAAATCTAACGTAATAAAAAACCAGGTTTGCAAAGTCTTACAGCTTATGTGAAAATGTATCCCGATGATTTTCAAGGCAACAATTCCTATGTGCCATAAAAATTGTAGAATGATAAAACACATTTCTATTTTTCCCTCCCCTCAATACTGCTCAACTACAAATAAAACATATACTGTGCTTGGAACTATATTCCAGAATCATAAAACCACTCGTTTTCAATTCACCTATCATATCTAGAAGGGTCACAAACACTTCATCAGCACTTTTAATAAATAACCATCTTGTTTTTATAAAGAAATAGAAGAGTTTATTCCTAGTTAGGATGCCCTTTCTAACTAGATACAAAACAATAAATATTTTTTTAAAAGGAATAACAATGTGTGAAGATTCTTTTTTCAAGTTTAACATACTCTTTCTACATTTACACAATGGAATCTACTTATATGATAAAAAGAAAGGTAATAGCTGAAACATTTCATGATAGAAGGTCATTTGCATAAAACAATAATATAAGAAATTCTGTTTTCTGAAGGACAACAGCATTTTCTATATGTAATAGATCAAATAGTTTGGCTACCAGCATGTAATAGGCTATGTATGTTAAATGTTTAAGAAGCTTAAATAATTAATAATAATAACTGCTCCATTATAAACAGTGTATTTATGACCTTTGTCAATTAAGTATGCTCAAATTCGGGGGAGAAAAGCACAATGATTTCAGTAAACTGCTAATTTCAGTAACACTTCTCTACACAAGTAGCACATTCTACTCTCTCTCAGGCTTGGGAATGAAGCACATGATTAATCCAGCTCTTAGAAAAAGTGATTTCTTAGGTTGAATACTGTTTGTTACCTCCCTGTTGGCACAACTGCAGCACAAGTACACGCGTAGAGTTTAAATTTCATGCCATGTGATGTTGTAATAAAGCATATCTACACAATACAGAAATGCTTTCAATTGCCTGGCCAGTAGGGAACACAGATCGACTCTTTCAATCCTCAGTTAAAATTTTTCTTGATGGAAGAGAGAAGTTATGCAGGTGTGCATATTAAATGTCACACTATGTTATTACAGTTTTATAAGAGTACTGATTTATGAAATATATCATTTAGATATTTTTCTTTTCACTTCAGTATTAATTGTCACTGTGCCTGACCAGTGCCAGGCACTGCTTCAATAATTTTTTAGAGTTAAGAAGTTAAAAGCATTTGGTATGTGGCAACGGACATAAAATTAAGAATTGTATCTGATATAAAAGACGAAGCATTAATGCTGATGTTGTATATATATAGAAAAAGAATAAAAATAACAAATTATATCATAAAGAGTATTCAAATGTCTTCAGAAGAAAAAGCTTAATCTAATGAAAGCTTGGGCTCTATTTCTTTGGCTAATGACTTATCATTCAAAACCCACAAGCAACTAATGGGCCACGCAAATTTTCGGAAGGCGTGGAGGCTATATTACACCTTCAGACATGCAAACACAATTTTCCCATTTGTGCTTGCAGCTTGTCAGGAAATAGGAAACAATAAATATTAACAACATTTTAAATTCCCACTAGTTCTGGTCATAATTTTCCTCTTTCAAATTACTGAAGACAATGAACCTGTTCTTATTTCACCAAACCTAGGGGGCGGTATTCTAATTATATAAAGAGAAATTGGTTCTCCAGTGCAAACAGGACTGACCCTACTACCATTAGTGGCATTACAAACGTTCATGACAAGACAAAATTTCAGGCACTCTCCCACAGAAATCTAAGGTGTTCCTCTCCAAAATACAGTGATAGGGATGAACACATTTCAAATCCAACATGATAGAGAATTTACAAACAAATCTCTTGGGTTCGAGAGATCATGTTTTCTCAGGCATTCCGAGAAAGGTAATTTACACCTTGTGATGTTTCAACAAAAAGAAGCAGCCTGGACAAAAAGTACAGGACCTGATCCTCCTCCTAGCTCAGGTGAGGGATATTTATTTACCTGAATATGCATTAAAATACAACATCCTGATATTACCCATGTTTTGCAGGCTTGTGCTGCATCTCAGCCTGTGTTCAGCACGATAAAACCTCTGTTTAGATTGGTATGTTAGCACACCAACATTTTTCAATGTTAAAAAAGACTACTCTGTCAAAGGAGATTTTGCACAACAGAAAAGTACACTTGTCCAGCATTCGAGGTTGCTACACAGTGTACTTGGCACAGCAGGTTGGAATTACACTAATATGAGATTCAGGATCAGGAATCTCGGGAACCTGTAATCTCAGCAAATTTCTCATTCATCTGCTGATCCTCCCAAAGTTTAGAATTTACTTTGAAGGAAGAAATGTTATCAGCAGTATTGAGATAAACAATAATCCGCTCTGCAGTCAGCAATATTTATAGAAAAATGAACCATGAAAAGAGTGACATAACAGAAATTACTTAGAAGTGATCAGTATTTGATGACTTTAGACACAACTAGGTACTCTACTGCAAAAAGAAAAAGTACATACAGGAATCAACAGAGAGGTCTGTCCTTTAAAATATATTTGCATAAAAAATGGTAGCGGGAAAAAATTCACACTGCATCTCACTCCCGCCCTCACTATCTTACCCTGTATCAGCAAAGCTGCCATGAGCAGATGCTAACACTGTAATTAATTCTCAGGACCCTTTTGTTTTACTATAGGGAAAGAACGTGAAATAGTTGGGTGAACCAAATTGAGCATCAAGTACATTCAGTTTGCTGATGGCAAATTGATTTTTTCACAGCAGGCTATCAGTACAATTTCAGACAAGCATTTCATTAAGATACAGCATACATAACTCCTTATAACTTTGAACTACCTTCAAGACAACATCAGGATCAAAGAGTATTCAAGTCTTTAAGACTATTCTTAAAATATAAAATGGGCACTTGACACCATGTTCTCCAGACAGAGTAAAATAAAAATCAAACTCAAAAAGCTTGCTTGTACAGCATTTAAGTTTACTAAGAACATAAGGGACATGAATTGTTGCTTGGCAAATTCTAGACCAATTTCCCAGCATTTTCTTGAATATGTTTTAAACGTCTGATGTCTGTTCCAGATGAAAACCTACACAATCCCTGTTACTTTTTTTTCCAAAAGCCTTATCACAGCAGTGCTCTTCTGATGATTAGGCACAGAGGGCAGTCGGCTTAGCAGGACAATAGAACATGAAGAAACACTCTCCATTGCGTCTTGACAGACAGGTAGGTCATTCCTCTGCACCTTCATGAAGTTTGTCACGAGGATAGAAGCAGTAGTAGAGAAATACCAAAAAAAAAAAAAAAACCAACAAAAACCAAACAAACAAAACCCACAATACCACAGAGAATGCTGAGTAATGCTCAGTCCAAAGCCTACCAAGTTTCTCCAGCTCATCCCACCTAAAGGTCTTCTACAACCTATAGCACCACCTGATCCCAAGCATGAAGCTGGAAAGAATCTGGGCAGGATAAGTGAGAAGTGGGATTAAACTGGGGAATGCAGAATACAGTATTGCCCAAAACTGGTATTGACCTTATTACCTTTCAGTAGAGGGTTAAATATGTTAGTTATTCAGTTAGGTTCAGCAGTGACTAAAGTTGTTCCAGTACTTCCTCTAAGTTCAGTTCAATTAGCTGTACTTATATGAAAAGTAGTGAAAAAAACGCTGCCTTGTTTGCTGGTTTTTTTCTAACCTTTCAGATGGAGTTACTAGGCCTCTACTTAATGAGAATTTTTACTTGAAAGCTCAGCCTTTAAATGCTTTCCAGCTTGCTGACACAAATGATGCTGAACTCCGCACAGTAACAGGAACTCCCAATTTATCTTCCTCCTCTGTTCACTCCTGTCGGGTATTAGTGGTCCTCTTTCCTCCAGTCCTACTCATCCCATGGAGTCTTACCTCACACGTGCCAAAACTTGCTTCTCTATTCCCATCAAGCACCTCCTATTCCCTCCTGCATTCCCACCCTGCCTTTCCTTCGTCTCATCTGGTACTCAGCTGCATCTGCACAGGCTCCAGACAGTCTTTTCAGCGATGCTTTTTTCCCCAGGTCCTTCCTTAGATATCTCTGAAGCAGTTTCTCCTAGTGCTGCATTCCTATTCATTCTCTTTCACCTTCTTGATATTCTCCCCTTGCTTCTATCAGAAAAGGCCTGAATCTCTCTAAAAGCAGCCAAATTCTAGTCCTAGTGGGAAATATCAGAGGTATTAGTCATCTTCGTTGTGCTGGTCTAGACCTGAATCTGGAAAGATTTAGTAGAGCCTACAGTCTCACAACCAAAGCTAGAAACAGGTCATAGATACATTTTAAATGATCAGCTGGTAAAGAATATACTCACCAACCTGTAACAGCAGAGAAACAGAATACTGCAAAACAAATATTCAAAACAGTCTTGTAAGTAAAACAGAAGTACTTAGGATAGAGGGTCACATTACAACTGAATTTTTGTAATTGCAGGAATTTTTAAGTTTTTCACAGTTGATGTTAAAAAGAAAGAAATTGTTAACTAAGAGTTTTAGATGGCTTGGTTTTTTCCTGTTGACTCAAGCTTATTATTCTGTGTACTTGTGTGGTTTTTAAAAACACAAATTTGATGCAGAAAACATGTCAATAGGAGAAAATTAATTATTATTTCCATGTGAAGCAGTTCAGTGAAATATCTAACTATGAGAAAACTCAAAGAACAAATGCAACCAATAAATCACAGCCAGTTTCCTCCATTGTGTTACACTTGCTAAAGATGATGAAACAAACTACTTTTTTTTTTTGTAATTGGTTGTTCCTTGTTGCTTTCTCTACAGTGCTGTTTTCCCTGCGAGATTTAAAATGATAAGTAACTGGAAATTAGGAAGAGAATTAGTCCATTATTCTGTAGCAATGACACAATGATTAATTATATCAGTCTACTGCCCCTTCTGCTTTCAAACCCTGCAGTCATTGCATGAGTTTTGTTCAATATTCCAGAAGGGATATGAGAATTAAATTTATACACTGTAACAAATTCCTGCAGGAAAGCCATCCCCATCTAAGGTAGTAGATGGATGAATCCTCTAATTTACAATAATATGCAGATGGCATCCCCCGTACTGAGCAAGGCAGAGATAAGGAAGCTTCCCAAATGATTCAGAGAAAGAGACTGTGGAGAGACATGGGTGGAAATAGATCAGGCAAGCCTGAGCTTGTGTGTCCTCCTGGAAAGCAATCAAAACCTGGTAATCTACTCGTAATCTACCTACATCTAATGGTTAGACTTCCTTTTACCTAGTTCTTTTTTAAGCCACCTAGTATTTTCAACAACCTGAGCATTTTCTAAGCCCTACTGAACATGAAATAAATTAATGGCTACTACGGTCTAAGGAAGGCAGATGGAGGTTTAAAATCATTGCTGTACCAACACAAATCCCTGTATCTTCCATGTCTCTGGAAACAACGTGTTTTAGGAAGACTACCTTACTTTTGAGGAACAATGGAAGCCAACTGTACTGCTACTATTTTCCTCCTTCCCAATAATGTAGCTATGTCCTGATTATATTGGAGGGTAAACATCCAAATTCTTTGCTCAAATGTACTTTATAATTGTGTGTAGACCCTGATCCTAAAAAGCCGTGGCATTCTTCACACAGAAGCTTTGTTTTGTTTTGTATTACTCAGTTAAACATGGAAGCAATGCTTTGTTGCCTTCTGCCTTTTGTGTGACATTATAACATGAATCCAAAACTTTGCTTCTAATTAACCAATTTTGTTTTCCTCTCTCCAGCATCGTGAATAATATCAGAGTTCTGGAAAATACGTATCTAAACAACAGAACAGCTATGGCAACAGAAACAAGACTCTGCAGCTAACCTTTGTGCCTTAGCCCCAACAGAGACACTGTTCACCATTTTTAGAATATCAAAATAAACTGACTGCAAAGCATTGCTTCCCCGTTTACATGAGTAATACAAAACAATACAAAGCTTCTATGTGAAGAATGCCAGGGCTTTTTAGGATCAGGGTCTACACAATTATTAAGTAGATTTGATTAAAGAATTTGAATGTTTATACTGCAATATTATCAGGACATAGCTAGGTTATTGGGAAAGAGGAAAAAAGTAGCAGTAAAGTTGAAGGATGTGTTTATGGCTTGATTCAGTAAAATGGCATTTCGTATCACCACTGTGCTGGATTTCAGTACAGTAACTCTGAGATGACTTTTTCTGTAATTTCTGGATAAACTGCATTATTACGGGCAAACAGATAAAGTTAACAATACACATTATCTCAGAATACTTTTAATATCAAAATCAAACCCTGGGCTCTATCGCAAATTCAGTTCATCATGACAACAGGCCTACTGTTAAATATGAGAACACCAAAGTCTTCAGCTACTAAGCCAGGTGAATATACATAGTTAAAATTTACTCATTTTAACAGAAATTAACTTTGTATTTTTCATCTCATTTAAAGCAGATTACATGACACATATATAAAATCAGAGGCATGCAAAAAAAAAATCCCATACCTCCTCCGTGGCGATGGGTGCCGCAAGCTGCGTGTGATCGCCCTGCTCACGCGGGGTGCCAGGAGCTTGCCGAAGGGCTGGCAGGACTACGAGACTGGGCACACAGGGAGGGAAGAAATGAGGTTCGAGGAGCCAGCCCAGCCACTCCCTGCACATGGGCAGCAGAGCTGGAGGCCTGGGTTCTTCCTCATGGAGGGCAGCCCTCCGCAGCCTACTGCCTCCCTCAGATGGCACCTCAGTGGTCACAGACCAATGTTTAGGTGCACAAGGGAGGTCTGGGCACCTCCACCAGCAGGTGAAGGGGCAGAGGTTACTACCAGTCAGGCCACTGAGTTTTCACACTTGTGCTCTGCTGCCCATGGACCATTCCACAGCTTGTGGCATCCCTAACTCAAGTGTGAAGGGTTTTTTTGGATTTAACTTGCTCCTACATCTGTTATTGCAGGTTTCTTCAAACATATGGGCTTGCTGCTTGCCCTGCCTATCACTGAAATTCAGAGCACTCCCCTGAAGGCTCCTACACAGAAGTTTGCTGCTGTCCTTCTACCCCTCATCACCCCAGACCAGGCAGTAGCTGAACCAATACTGTCCCAGTTTGCAGCCCAGTGCTGGGCCAGTCTCACCTGCCTCTCAGACTGCTATGAACAGGCACGCTCACCTGCTCTGACCCACTGATGTGTTCTGTGCATCACTGTAACTTTCAGGTTGTTCATTGGTAGCCAGAGTAGCCATGTCCTTCAGGTGAATCCAGGCCCAGCAGTGTTTATCCATAAAATCTGGTCTGTTCATAAAATTCTGTGGGAGAAGTTGAACAGTAAGTGTTAGTGTTTGGCCTGCCTGTAATGAAGAGTTTAATCCTTGGCATCAGGTTAACTCAGACCCAGATAGGTTTATCTCAGGAAAAAACCCACTATTCTTAAATATTGATATTTCTAGTATATATACACCATTCTTAAATGATGACATTTGCTAAGAACATCACATATAAGCATACTTCAACTAATTGCACTTGTTTCTGCAAAGTTACTCACCACTGGAGAGACAACAAAGCCAGTGGGTGCACAATGTCATAGCAACGCTTACACTTGCAGTCAGCTCCCACCTCAGGAGACAGCACCTCTAGGGATTGGAACATTAAAAGATATATTCAAGCAGTTACTATACATTTTTCTTTTCTGAATTTTCCAATATTCTTTTCATGCCAAAAATATTGTCATTTCACTTCCATAGATATAAATGTCTGAAGTACCTGATTGAAATGTATTTGATTTTGCATTAAAAAAAAAAAAGGAAAAAGGTTCTATTTTAAAAAGTGCTTCTATTCTGCTCATTAGGCATTATGAAATATGAATCTTAAGTTGCTGCAGTTTCCCTCAAGTACCTCAGGGTACTCTGTTCCAGCTCGCGCCGAGTGGAAGTGGCTCACCTCAGTGGCCTCTCCTGTTGTGGTACGTGATGAAGATCTGCATCAACCCAGGAAACTGCCATGTGCCCCTGCTCATGTTTCAGAGGGCAGGAAAACAAACACGGTATTATAAGGCTGCCAGAGGGAAAAAAAAAATAAATAATTTCTGCATTGTAAAGCAGTGCTTGCCCATGGTTTCAGTGAGGTAGCCTCAGCACAGGCAGGACGCTGTTCTAAAACTTGACTGTCTTAGCTGAACACAGGAAAAAATAAAGGGTCAAAGCAAAAGAGAATTCTGAACAGCTACAGCAAAAAAGGAAAACTATTCTGTTAACTTACTGGACTTAAGCAGGTGTATAATCTCAAAATGTATCTGTATGCCAGTCAGACCTGATGGAGTAAATGAGGGGTTTAAGGTGTCTGTCGTTTTTACCTTGCCTGGATTTCTGGTACATTGTTAAGAGTCTGGAATCTCCTACCAAAACCAGTATTGACTCCCCCAGCTTACTCCAGTAAGAATTGGTCTTAAAAATAAGGAATTTTAAAAGCTTAAAAACACTTTCTGCACCTCTTGGTATCACAATATTAAACAGGCCTTTGAAAATAGTATCATTCCAATAGATAGGCCACATTGCCAAAGTTTAATATTAGATCTCGGTTACCTACCCATTTGGCAACTGAGGTTTTAAGGACTAAGATAATAGATGGATCAGCTACTCCAGGTAAGTTATTACGCAATCCTTGTATGCCAGTGTAGTTGTCACTATTTTTTCCCAAAGAAAGATCATTAATTTCCTAGACATAAAGACATAGGTATGTATTTGTCAGCCCTGGAATAATCTGAAACCAATTTAAATTGGCTCCTGTCATAATTTAGTGTCAAACTGGGGTTTTCCCTGCTTTGGGTGCAATTTAATGGCATTCCTACTAAAAGTTGAGCACATCTGCTGTCCTTTCTTTAGGGGTGTTGAAATTTTCCTTGCTTGGAGTGAGCCTTGGGGTGGCATCCCTCACAAAAAAAAACCCACAACAACAACAAATAACAAAAAAAAAAACCAACCCAAAAACAAAAACCACCAACAAAAACATAAGAGAAAAGGAATGGATTATAAGTATATTTAAATTGCTCAATATTTACTATCCTTAACTAACAGGGCTCCTCCCAAACTCTTAAGTCATCTGTTTCTCTTGCTCTTTCAGGCATCCTCTCCAGATTACTTCAGTTTCAGTCTGAGAAAAAAAATGCATCATAGCAAGCAGAGCCCAAGGTGACAATGAGTGACTTGGGTACATCTGAGAAAGAAGAGGTCATACATAACGTGCCAGCTACAGAAGAAAAATTGCTTGTTTGACCACTGTGACTTGTGAATCAAGTGCTACTCAGGCTCCTCTAAGATACCTACATTGCAGATTCATGTTCCCATCCACAGCTGCCAAACAAGTGCATTATTGCTGGCCTGCTTACCCCCAGGAAAGCAGGCCAAGAGCCAGCTCGCACAGCCACCCAACAGTCAGCTGCAGTAAGAGCAAGAGGTCTTCACACAGGGTGCACGATAACAAAAATATGTAATCTAATCTAACGCAGGGCTGTTTTCAGAGGAGTTTGCCCCATTGTCCCTGGCCAGCTGTCTGACTGGCTAACTGCCTTTTTGGGTCAGCTAGAGCAGGATTGCTCTTCTGAAGTAACTGCACACAAACGATGTGCAGACTCTTTTTATGGCCAGACATAATTCCTCTATTCAGATCTGAGAGGTTAGTAATATAACCTTTTCCAGTCCTTCTGGTGGTTGGTCCCAGCCTGTCTGTGCTATAGTTTACCTTCATTGTGGCTGGGTTGACCTGACCTGGCTTGTTCACAATCTCATACAGGTCCATCATTTGTTTATTCCATTGATAGCCTGTACACAGGAGACACACTGAATTGTCTTTGTGTTCCTTCCACTGAAAGGTTCAAGTTAAAATTGTCTGTGTACCTTGCCAGGAAACTCAAGACCAACAAAAGTAAATAGTCCTGTCAATAAAGGGCATCAGTTAATAAGAGAATAAGCCTTCAGTATTATGACAATACGACAACAATAGTGAGGCTAAAAGACAGAACACATCAACGCCTCACACAGAAAACGGTGCTTTCTCACAGGACATTTCATTTTTTAGTTCAGAATTTTAACTACAAGTAAAAGCCACATATGAAGAAAGGAACCACTGTGAAAGCTCTTGCCTGCTCCTCTTAGCCAGTACAAGACCATCTTGACCTTCATGTCATAATATTAAGCTGAAGTTCTTGAAAGGAGTCATTGTTTCAAAAGCCAAATGTTTTTTCAAGGGTGAAAAATGCCTGTTAAAGACTAAGTTGAAACCCCTGAGGTCAAATTACGTTTGACATGTGACATGTAAACTTCTTTATCTGAAAGAGGAATTTTAGGAAGCTCCCACTCCTCTGTGCTACTTAGCTGTGCTTTGAACAGAATCCAGCATAATGGTGTACTAACAGAAAGTCCATGGGAAAGCTTTAGATATGGCTTTAGATATACTTGCTGTGTATCTAAATATTTATCTTGTGATGTGTGACTATACCTGCTTCTCTCCTCAGGGCCTGCAGAATGTTATTTTTATCTTATGTAGGGATGGCATTAACTACACAGTAGATAAAGTGCCACCATCCAACCCCACCCCCCCACACACCAAGAGCAACACAGAGGAAAAATTACCAGAGATGTAAAATCATGTCGTTTAACATAGAGGAGCACGATTCTAGTAAGAGCCCGTATACAGATATAAAGAAAGTTTTACCTCTTTCACAGAGAGCATAATAAGCTTGTCAAGCGGCGTTAGCTAATTGCCACAGCAGTGACAATGTGACATTAAGAGCTGTGGTGTCACTGACAAGGGCTGAAATTCGGGAAGCATTACTCGGATAGACAAACACAGCAGGAAACGCTTAACTAAATTTTTTTAGGCACTTGACTTCTCAGATCTTGTAAAGTGCTCCATTTGTATTCATTTCCCAAAGCAGGTTCATTGGTCTGTGTGTGGAGTGCCATAGCAAGGGGCAAATACTTGCAGCACACGAAGAAAAGGAAAAAATCTTGGCCCGCACCTTTGATATCAATTTTACCACCTCCTTAGCGATTGGGATCCTGTAGCTCCATCTGCTGGTACCGTGCTCCCTGCAGCAGCCTGCGGCGGGCCAGCCGGGAGGCGACACTCGCCCGGACACTGCGCAGCAGGCAGCGGCACCTGAGGGTGCAATTGCCAGTTTGACGCCATCCTCTCTGGGAAGCCGGTGGTGCCAGTGCAGAAGATCTCCTGCGAAATGACAATGCCCCCTGGTCACGATGCCAGGCGTCTGACGGCTGGAGTGCCCGGTCAGCGGTGCGGTGAGAAAGGCACACGGCGGAACATAACACAGCGTTAGTTCACGAAGGACTCGCACGGGTGCCTGCGGGAGAGACAGAGCGTGTCATCTTAATTTGGTTGTGGAGTGTCTCAAGTACCTTCAAATGAGCTTAGAAATCACTGCGACTCCACGGTAACTTCCAAGCGATACGGTACATGAGAACATTTCAAAAAGCTTGAGGAGCTTAGGTTCAGGGAACTTGGCTGCACCCAGACTGTCAAATTCTCACAGGCGACCCCTTTTAAAAGTGTGCAGTACCAAACATTCTACCACTGGTGTTCTTAAAATGATTGCCAATACGTGGTAAAAACCCCCCAAACAGACAAGTTCTCTTAGTCTATTTTTTTTTCTTTTTTCTTTTCTTCATAATGTCTCAAATCAGTTCCTTTTTTTGACAAACACTTTCCGCTTAGTTTTCTCAGAGAGCTGAATTTAAGCACCACCTTTTTCTAGAAAGAAAATAAAGGGGGGAAATATTTTTTCTCTCTCCCCATAATACCTGATTGAGAGAGCGAGCTATCAAAAGATACATAAGCACTAACTGTTTTCTGCCGGATACTTACGGGAAACAGATGGGTGTAATTATGGTTTATGGAGGTCTTACCTAAAATGCTTATACTCAGCTGCCACATTACAGTTTGATTCTCGGTTACAAATATACCTATTAATCTTTGTAGAGCTCTATACAGATTTTAAGCTAAAGGGGAACATACAGCTTCACAGATACTTCACAGGAAAAGAAACCATATTAAACCCAGAAGGTACAGCGGTACTGGAATCTCCTAAAAGAGGACTGCTTAAACCAACTAAAATCACACTGCAAAGCAGCAGAGGGAGCCAGCTGCTTTGTTTTAGAAGTGCCAGCTCTGGTCGCTGCCCTTCAGCCAGCCTAGCAAAACCTTTACGTTGCTTTACCACAGCGGAGAGGAGTCTCGGTGCCTTCCTGTGTCACTTGGTCTAAAGGGAATATTGGGGAAGAGCGAGCTTTGCTGCACATTGAAGTTTACTAACCTATCTAGGCTGTGCCACGACCTCTGGAAGCGACCGGTACTTAAATGCTTTTGAGACAGCTGAGAAAACACCCATTTGGTTGCAAAAGCAAACTGAGGGAGAAATAAAAAAGTTATCTTTGTCTACTCTCACCCCTTCACAACTGTGTAAGCATTTTATCTTTTCATACAAGCTGTATAAGTTTTGCTCAAATCAGTGGAGACAATTAGATCTAGAACTTCTCTAAGAAAACCAGCAACAACAATAATAAATAATAATAACTTCAATGCCACCCCCATAGTACTGCCCTTCTGCATTTACTCACCTTTAATTCCTTTAAAGGAGCTCTCCTTTTGCTCCCATATGATGACACAATATAAAACAAAGGAGAAACCAGCTAATTATTATGATGCATTTTAAAATCTGAACTGCAATTTTGACACGTGAAGTAATATGAACACAAAATTCCATGTGATTTTGGACCTCTGGTTCCAGAAACTCCCTCCCCCCGCAGGAATTAGAAGAAAACACATACAAGATTAAAAGACACAGTCCTCCTACCCCCTGTTCATGAGATCTGTTCCTCTTTGTTTCTCATCCTTCATAACTTGAAGGCTAAACTATCTCCGAGTGACCTCAGTTAAATCAATCAGTCTTCAGTGCATTTACACAGGTACTCTTGAGGGAACCATTTGATTAGCTAATCATTTAATTACAAACTGCTGAATTAGTAACGCAGGAGAACTCAAAATGAGAAGGGCGTTATAGGACTGACAGTTGGGAAGACATGAGGCAATCAATGTAAATTTATTTGTAAAGTGAACATAGATTATTTGGAAGCAGGAAAATCCAATAAATGCAGAATCAGACTAATTCTGCAGGTATCTTCCTCTAGCCAGAGAAGTAAGAAGGCTGACTTCTGTGGTTGTACTTTGTCATGTATAGTATTTCCTGACTGGGACCACTGAAAGGAGGGAAATTATATATTCTTCTTTCATTATATATCTATATGTGCTATATGTGTCATCCTGTGTGCTGGAGCAACACTTCTCCCAGCTCAGGGGCTGAATGTCTCCAGGGTGTTCCCACCCTTCCAGCATGTGCCCACAGCAGGCTGCATCACCCCTGCCCCTGGGATTACAGGATGCACAGGGCTCAGGCTGGCATGATGCAACCCAACACAACATAGCACAGCACTGGCAGTCTGAGAAGAGCTTGGAACGTGATGCAAGAGCTGCAACCAAGCAGCAAGGTTGTCACCTCCAAAGATCATTGCTGTGATTTCCTTGTCCAGCAAACTCATGACAATCAATAATGCTGGCACTGCAGAGATTGTTGTGATCTTTACAAGATGGAGACTTTCACTGGTCATGAATGGTAGGGAATATTACTTCTACAGAGCCTTTATGAGGTTCATTCTCTGGAGAAAATCCATCCTGTTTGGAACATCCCTGAGATCATGTCACTCAGCTAGAGACTCATTACGGTATCCGCATTGCCCGGGCCACTGTGACTGCTCCTGTGCTGCAAGGCAGGGGTAGGTTTGCAGCAGTAGATTGAGCATTGCCCTGTTCCCCTTCACTGGACAAAATGTCTCTGTAGGTAAAAGGTTTGTGTGATCCTCAGCACCGCTCCAGGACTGGAGATGCTATCCTCCTGCACCACTGCCAGGGCCAAATCTCCTTCTCCGTAAGGCATGGGTATAGCTGCACATCCCAAACCTGAAATGTCTCTCAAGACTTCCACTGAATGCTGCTAGGTGACAGTCCTGCGACCAGGTCCGAGGGCTGTATTCAGTTTCCATCTCTGCTGCTCACTTGTTCCATTAGTTTATCATGCTGTTTTTCACAGTTATAAATGGGAAACATTTGTAAGTACATCACGAACATGGATGAGAGATGGTTCACCAATGTTTCTAGAGCCCTCAGAGATCATGATAAAAAAGAAACAGAGGAGTGTCCAGTTTTTACTTAAAGTGCCAAATTTTTTAAATGATATTTCTCCTAAACTGAAGGCCACCAGCATGTGATAATATACTGCACTGCAGATGCCTGCAGTATTTACTGTTATGTGTAAGATGCAGCATGGAGTTTGGGTAGGATGTAAGGATGAATTTTGAATTGATTTTCACTTTATCTTGGCTCTACATCATTCATTATTTATACCATAGAATAAAATCTCCTGTAGGGTTTTGGTTTAATTTCTGTGATTTACAGAACTCTTTTGCACAGTGTGCTGGTCATATAGCTATCTTCCCATTCTATTAATACTTTCATTATTAGAGATTAAGGCTTTTTTCCCATTTGTTGTTTTGCTGCAGGAGAGAACTGCTTGGCTTGGCCCAGGGATCTGTAAATTCAGGAGTGTTGCACTGTACACCACAGACTACACAATATGGTATAGACGTGTGCATAAACTCTTCCACTGACTTAAATTGAGGTCTGGTTTAATGCTGTTGCAAGAAACATTAGAAGCGTAATAAATAGCAAAAATGTGATAATTTATAGAATGAACACACAGACTTGGAAATTACCATAC
This sequence comes from Ceryle rudis, assembly GCA_033439905.1. Lineage (NCBI taxonomy): Eukaryota > Metazoa > Chordata > Aves > Coraciiformes > Cerylidae > Ceryle > Ceryle rudis. The sequence goes on from JAAGNO010026205.1 coordinate 74,503, forward strand.
AATCCAGAAACGACTACATGAACCATCCCACTGCTGCAATACCCTGCCTTTCCTACTACAACAGTTTATCTGCTTTACTTCCCATGTCTGAAGATACCTTTGTTCTGCTGCTCTTTCATGATAGCTCTATGCTGACATTTGCTGGCCCAAATACAGAACCAGATTAAGTTCTATGAGTTTCTAAGAGCATAATTCAACATTTGACACATTATTAGAGTGCTGTGTTTCTTCATTCACCCAGAAGAGTAGTGCAGCCTGGTGTAGGCAGTCAGCACAGGACCTGGCAACCAGCTAAGTCTGTCACATCTATCCACCGGAGCAAATCTCACCGTTTCAGAGGTACAATCCAAACATTAGCTCTGATTTGAATATTTTACAATGTTTACACTGAACTTTTCCCATAAGGCATCTCATGACTTCCCTCTTTCTCTCATACCTGCACCATATAACTCTAAACTAAATGTAAAAAAAATGAATAGCACCAGCACATTTTCCTAGAGCAATATATTGTGGAATAATGAGTAAGTACTGAATTTATAAGAGATTTAAGAACCATTCCTGCTCTTACTAACTTCATCAGAAGCAAGAGAAGGCTAATAAGCAATCAAGGGAAAATATTCAGGTATTCATTCATTTCCTGCCCAAGTGTCAGTGTATAAAAATAGATTTTTTATTTTATTTTATTTTGTTCTTCCCATCTAAAGTGAACTTATGACTCTTAATGAGAAACATTGTCAGAAAGTCATTCTAGTGTGGCAAGCAATTAAGTGTATCAGGTAAGGGAGGAATGTTGGAATAAAGGGCAGATATCTCAGCACAGGCCGTCTAGGAGCACAGTAACAACACTATGCCTAAAGTAACTAAACGACGCCTCTATCGTTTCCAGCAGAAACCTGAATTCCCTCACTGACTTCCACAACAAATTTCATAATCCTTGCCTCAGTGTCAGACTGCCCCCGGAATGCTTCCATCCTGACATCACTGTCCTAGGCACTACAGTCACAATTGAGAACAGTAGCTCACAAACTGATATCCACAGCACAGCTGTAAATCAGTGTTGCTACTTCCATAAAAGTGGTAACCATCTCAAACACTCTCCAAACGCAGTAAAATACTCCATGACCTTCAGACACTACCCTAATTGCTTTGGGAAAAAGACTTGCATGTTTTATCTTCTTAACCTACAATGGACTTTTCTACATCAAAAATACACTGTGAGATAGAATTTACAGGGAATCTGTTACAAATTACATCCTATGCGGGAAGAAGTTATCTGAAAAGTATCTTTTCAGACACTTGGAATGAAAATGGAGCAAGTGGAGTTAGATATTTGACAACAGATTTGAACATCGCAATTTCTCATCTCCAGAGTACGCATTCCCACCACAATAAACACTTTTCACAACAAAGCCATCCAAATACCATGGTCCTACTGTTACATATCCTAATAGAAACTTCTTCAGAAGTCTACTTAGTAGACTAATGCTACCAATCTACTAAATGATCTCATGAAAACACCCATAACTACACACTAAAATGGACTTCCATAAACATTTACTAAAGGACAGGAATAGCGAGTGGCGTAACATTTCTCAAAAAAGCAGTCACTCCATCTCTCACTTCTTGGTCCTGATCTACAGCCTCAGAAGATGTGCATCCTACTTAGCCCACAACTACTGGTTATCTTTAATTTCCCTGAGATCTCCTCATTGATATCTAATTGAAGTCTGTTTTCTCTGTTTCACACTAGAAGGAATTACGTGGTCACAAGTTTTTCTACATTTTTCCTGTTTATACAATAAAAAAAAAAAATTACCTCTCCCAAGGAATTCTCTCTCAATTATGTCTGAAGAGCAGCACAGCTGCAAACCTGAAAGGATTTCTTATCCCTCAAGCCAGCAGGCCTGCAGGTCAGAAAGCTGCTGCTGATAGCATTTTACTCCCATAAACCAAACCAAGAGGAACCAATAATGGTAAAGAAGCACTTTAAGTGTCTGCTTGACTTTTTACTAATAGAGTATTTTTGTTCAGTTTTTTGTAAATTATTCCATTATGCTTCAATTTCTAGCATCTTCAGTTTAAAAAACCCCACCTTTTCTGATTCCTTTTGATTAAATACATTGCAGTAGTGGTTTTGTCTTACTAGTAAGTGGTACGTTCCATGACACTTTAACATATGCATACATTTAAACTACAACATTTTCTGTTACTCGTTCATGGCATGTTTGATTCTCACTAACTTACACTAACTGAAAAACAAAGAGGCAAAATATCAACTTGATATTGAAAATTCCAGCACAAACAGAAAGCTGTTCTCCTGTGTTAGCACAGCTGCTTTTGTAACCATTTTGCTTTGCCATCAGTACTTAACAACTTAGCTAATAAGAGTTAAATGACATTATATCATCCATATATTAATTGAAAGCAGATGTACTCAGAGCAAAAATTTCAGATTGATGTGCAAAAAATACTTTTCACGTATTTTATTGTTCAGCAAAGCACATTACACATATAAACATGCAGTCATTTGATAATCTGAATTGTTAAACACCTGCTTACGTTAACTCTAACACTATTCTGCTGTAATGCTACTGGAAGAAGTATGTCTTTGAAATTGTCTGTAGGGGAATGAAAGTCAAATTTGTAGCTGTCATTTCTTCAGACCTATTACCAAAGTGTAATTAAGCTCTTTTCCAACTGCTGAAACAGCAAGAGGATTTTCCTGTTCTACATGTATCCTATCACTAAGGACAAAAGGAAAATTGTACCCTTGGTTGCATTTGCAGGAGCCTAGGGCATTCGCTGAAGTTTCCACAACATTCCAGGCATTTCTTTCTGCTATATTTACTTCCAGTGGAAAACTTCAGGGGTTCCTCCCTTCTTCCTTTCCTATATGTTCTGGAGTGTGAAACAGACTGCGTGATAGAAGAAATAGTAACTACATAACCTACATATCACTTCTCTAGTGGGCCACGTGGGCCGTCAGGTATCAGAAGAGAAACCCTTCCCTTTCCTATCTGTCAGTGCCATTACCAGTCTGCAACTGGACTTCAACAGAGGAAAGGCTCCGAGAAGTGACAGGCCCTGGTTGTACGGTGTCCAGCAGCAGGCACATCACAAGCCAGCAATTTAAAGGCAACATCCAAGATGGCTAATGTTGTTCTCACAACATGCAATGTATTGTGAAGTTGTTGAGCCACAGATTTGCGTTTGAAAGCGTGTGAAGTCAATACGTAGGTGTTCAGTTTTTGTTCTGCTTACCAAAATGACAGAAAGTTTGAGTATTTTTTTTAACTGTTACTATGTCTTAGAGAAATAATTACAAAGTTAGACTTAGGAGTGCTCAAGCCATAGGGCCCTGCCAGCACACATTCAAAGGGTATCTTATATATGATGACAAACTGGTACAGTTCTACTTTTACAAAAGTATAATACACCCTGGATAAATTTTATTAAAACAAGTGTTCTCCAAAACTAATGGTAAAGTTAACAAACTTGGAGCCTTTAAGAAGTAGAAGCAGGCTGCTGTTGATTCTGTTCTTCCAAGTAAAGAGGAAACCATCAATAGTCTCTCCCATTTCTACCTTTGCTCCTAGATGAAGGCCAGACAGAGTATCATTTTTGTGCTATTAATGGTAGAAGACGGGGCATTGGTGGAGGAATTAATTACCAACTGAGAAAAGGTGATACCTGTAGCACAGATAAATGTGATTAATTACAAGCCTGCATTCATTTCCTTCTGCCAAGACACCTGAGAACAGGAGTTTGACAGAAAGCAAACACGTAGGAATTCACAAAAAGAAAGTGTAAAGGCTGACCCTTCAACTCACAGTTTTCCAGTCACCTTATATCCAGATATTCATTTCTTCAAAGAAAACATTTGCTCACTACCAAGCTAATGGTAAACAGTAAGTCACATATATTAGAATGTAATGTTCACATCTCAATATTTCATATATAAACATTTACTGTAAAGTGTTATCTAAAATAACATACATGGTTACCAGACCAAATAGCCCATGTAAACTATGCTGAAAATATCATCTTTATTTACAGGAAGCTAATTAAAATGAACTTTCATTATGTTTGAGATCTGCAGCAACCCTTCTTTCTCAGAGCCATGCCACAGCCCAGATTTATGCTGCTGGGCATTGCTCTGAGGAGGAAGATGCCTTTCACACACACGAAGAAGGTATTGGCCATGCAAAGACCTGGCTCACCTGCTTCTGGAAGAGGTTGGAAGCAGCTTGCAAACCACCACTCTCTGAGCAGGCGTCACATCTTGTTACCTATCTCGCCCTTCAGGCTTTACAATTACACTCTACCCTATGTTCAAATGAATTCTAAAATTGCTCTTCTGGCCCTTGGTGGAATTTAGAAAAAAAAAAAGCTTAGACACCCTTACATTCTCTTTGAGCTTCTACATATACACGTTATCCTTATGTTCTAGCACTGTTGGCAATCGCAACTACAAGAAATAAGCAAAGAGAAAATCAGGCATATATGATGTTATTTTATAGGCACTTTTATAACCATGTAATTTACTTCAGAGTTAATTCACTGAATTCCAATATCTGTTTTAAAGAAAAACAACTGTCCTGGGTTGTATTAAAGTGCTACCTTTGAGACGCGAGAAATCCCACACTGCTTTACCAAGAATGAATTAGATACCAAAAGAATCGTTCCTTTCAAACAGCACATCCAGTCTGCACTCAGAAACGCTCACACAGAGCCCTAGGATTAGCACTTGTTCTTTCATGATTTAATAAAATGCCCTGTTTCAAAAGAAACAGCTAATCAGATAATCACATTAGACTATCTCACAGGCCTTGAGCAGTCGAGCTCCCAGAAAAATATCACTGAGTAAGACGACAGGATTATGGCTTTTATGACTAGACGTTGTATTTATCACAAAGCACGGCCAACATTCAACACTGAGGTTGCAAGATTATTACATGGTTACCTGTGCTCTATAAAACAGACATGTCATGTTGAACAGATCATAAAATGGTACTGTAGTATTAGATAATATTAGCGTGTTAATTTCATTTTTAATCAGCATTACCGATGACCAAAACATTAGTACTTCAGTGTAAACACTGCAAAACATATACACAATTGAATATTGACAGATTCAAACAGTTTGGATCTGTTCTTTATCCACAAGATCTAGAAATAAGGCATATGGTCAGCAGATTAGGAGAGTATAAATAAACAGCCCAAGTGCTTTGCTTTCCTCCCACACACCTTAACTCTGTCAGTTATGCTGCTGGATTCCTCATAGCAAATCTCATCTCTTGAGGAGGTCATACCTGAGGAAGGCTTTTAGCTGGCTGAAACAGCATTCTTACAGTTTTTTTCACTTTCCTGTGTACAAAGGAAACAAACAGTGAATAGCTAGAGGACTTAGTCTTTTAAAAATCTTGACAGTTTTCTGCTAGGAAGATAACTGGGTGGCCTGAGAGACTTCATTTGTTCATGCTCATACATTTATACACAACTGACACGTTATTCCACTCAGAAGATCTTGACACAAAATTGTAAACTGATCATAGCTCTGTGACAGCAGCTTGACAGTTTTCCCACACAGCCCCGTCAAAACTTCCCATCAGTAGCTGTAAACAGAATTAGCAGGGTGGCCACTTAGCAACCAAATGCTTTTGCTTTTGCAATCTTACAGCATGGCGCCGTCTCCTTTTAGGCTGAATGCTCTCCTGTCCATATGATGGCCACTGAAAATCTTGAGGTGGCACTTTGCTATTTTGACTCTCTGCTTCTTCAGAATCAGAGTCTTCTTGTTGCGTTGAAGGGAAATGCCTATCTGGATAAACCTCCTTCAGTTTGCTTTCAAAGAATACATCTAGGCATCGTCCAGCCTCAGCGACCTCTGAATCTGGCTGGAAGAGAACAACCGTTCAGTGTTACTGCACGCAGAAATTGTCAAGGATCACAAACAAATGACTACCCTACCATAATGACTGGTCTTTCTTCTGTCTGCTACGTCTACATTAGCTGGCTGCACACTTTCTGCAGCCCATTAGTCCCCCTGAATTCACAATGTAAGTGAAAACCAGATGCTGCTGTGAAGGAACACAATTTTGCACCTCTAAGAAAAAGGGATGTGCAGTAACCTAGAAAGAATAGCAGTCATCATAGTTTAGGAATTTCTATGGACATGAATTCTCCCTATTTTGCTGGCTGTGACTGGCTTCTCACAGCAAAATCAGCATTATTCCAAAGAGTTGTCCACCAAGATGTCCCTTTTTAATTTTTAGATCCATATATATCTCAAGTTCCTAGATACATATATATCTTCATTTCTGTCATTAAAAAAATAGAATTATATCATTTCCAAACAGTAAAACTGATTAATACTTCTGTTTATCCCAAACCTGTACCTGAGGTTAACGGAACCAACAGTTACAACAAATGTGACAGCTTGAAAGAGCAGTCCTCTGGGTTATATCCCCTATCCATGCATACTAGAAACCTACATAATTGAACTTCGCACAGTTCCAAAACATGAGACGCACGTCAGTCACAAGTTCCTCAGGTGCAGAATAGTGGGACTTGTCCTTTTTTTGCAGCTTGTTTCGTATGGTTGACAAATCCATTGGCCTTTTGATGATCTGATAATAATGCCGAGCCTGCAGTAAGAATAAAAAGCAGGTACATATCCATTTTAATTAAAACATTTCCTCACCAGTGACTTCCATCCAAGTTTGGATGGAAGTCTCTTCAGAGGATTCCTTGCATAAAGGAAGAGAGCTCTAGTCTTTTGGTGCCTACACATGTACATCATCTTCCTGGGTGCTAAAATATTTGCTTGCATGATTGGTCTTGAAAATTGCAGACTTCAGTGACTACTCTGCTATTTGCACTTCCTAAAGTTTATCCCCAGATATAAATGTCATTATTTAACCACAATCAATAATTTATGTAACACTGACAATTAGCTAACATTTACCCCAAGCAATTATCAAAATAATGTGCTGAGATACTGGCAGCTGATACTGTGGGAAGTAGTCTGCCAAGAGTGACTAAAAATACTCTACTATGCACTCTTTTTAAAGTTCAACCAAAGTCTTTTTCAATGGGCACCAGCTACCAAGGATATGTCACTCCTTTAATTTTTCTGAGTCAAAACCTACTTTTTAGGTAATGTGTTCCATAGGTTCATTACAAACATTATTAGGTGGAATGTTTTTATATTGTTATTTGGACTACAGCTTCACATAATTTTTTTTCCCCCCCTCTTATTTTCCTCCTCCAACTTGGTTCACATTGTAATAGCATGAATCTACATCTTCCTTAAAACAGCTGGGTAATATTGTGAATGAGTACATGGATGAAAGAGCAGCCTCCGCATCTTCCCCTGAACAGAGGCACATTACCACCTTTGTGCAAAATACCAGAAAAAAGGGAGTCCAGGGTTATTTCTAAATCAGACTTCTCTTATGGGAGTGCAACACTCTCCACGTATGCAGAAAACCAACTTTTTTAATTGCTGGAGACCCTCATATACCTTTAGTATGCTACCAGCATCTTAAATTGGCACCTAAATTGGGCCTGAGGACACTGGCCAGCATTTACCTGCCTCCAAGGTGGCATCTTCAAAGCATTTGCAAGAGGGAAAAAATTCCCCTTTCCCTAGGAAGCAATACTGTTCAGAAAAAAAAAAAGCTAATGAATATATTTCAGGAAGACAAAGGAGAAAGTCGTGAGGTGTGCCAGAGCATTCTTTGGATCCCTTCTGCCACAAGCACGTGCAGTACTTACCAGGGGGCTGACAGGTTCATGGAATGGGAGGCTCATACTACTGCAGAACAGGGAAAGCAGCAGCTTTTCACACTTCTGTAGAAGCCAAATTGAAATACATTTTAATTCAAAGCAAATAAGTTTCATTCTTGGCCTCAGTCAATCGTACAAACAACAAGGGGAGTACTCATGAAGTCTACGCATTTCTGAAGCAACATGTCACACTTCAGTCTAACCCAGGGGATGTTTTGTCTCATCACATTTTTACAGTTTTTAAAGTGAGGATAGTCAAGAAATGCAAGAAATGAAACATTATGTAAAAATTTTTGTATGCATGTATCTTTCCTGGAAACTCTTGGGAATTCATCACTATCACTATTCCCTTTTGGCACTCCAGAATTATTTCTTGTCTCTTGACTAAAAAATCATCAGCAACAGTCTGGAAACAGTTAAATGGAAAATGTATAAGATGGTTTATATTTGTTCATACAAATGGATATCAGTAGTATAGCTGGTAGCACCGTGAAAACTATTCTGTTTAACCATCATTAATTTGTAAAATACTAATACTAGTCTTTGCTTTTTTTCACCGATGAAAAAAAATGCATACAAAAGTGTATGCAATAATAAGCCTTGTTTGCTCACTAACAATGGAATTTCTAATGGACTTCATTATCTAAACAAAACCTCACTAATTAAGACCCAGATCCCAAGTACTTCTGTCTGGTTGTACCCAATTCAATAGGAGCAGGGATCTCATGAATGTCAAGAAGCTATATCCATCTCTTTCCGGACAGAGTAGCTGAGGTCTAGAAACAGCACAGATGAATTTGAACAGAGCTATGGCTGTGCTCATAGACCTTGCCTAGGGGCTCCAGTGCTCTACGTACCATTGCTGCTGTCTTCAAGTATGGTGCCCAGACTAGAATAGTGCCTTTTCTAGGCTTCGTTTGTGCAAAATACATAGAACATTTATTTGGAACCTGTTGCTTCTGAGTACCAAGGGGACTTTAAGAAATGACATTTTTTTGTGGGAGATCTGGGAAACTGGTAATGGGGATGTAAAGAGATAAGCTTTCATCCAGGCTGTGTTAACAGTACCTAAATGTCATCTTCTAGGGGATTAATGACATGTATGAAGACTTTATGACTGGAAGTCAAAAAGTGTCTTCATCACAAAAATGTCATTGCAACTGGCCTAAGTAGACGTCTAGGAAAGTGCCAAGTCTTAAAGGAAAAAGGTTCAGTGGCAGAAAGCCAGGCAAAGTTGACTCGAGGAAGCTTGCTCTGCCGCTCAGTGCAACTTCCCAATTCAGAGGAGAAAGGGATTCCAGATCTGCCCGTTTCATCTTTCTGTAACGCGGCATTCATTTAAAAATTGAATAGCAGTGTCTAGATAGAAGAGAATAATAGAACTGAATACTAACAATGCTTTTGTTGTATTCTCTACTCTCTGAAACATTCAAGTAGCAACCAAATCAAAACAGTCATCTGCCCAATGAAAAGGAAAAGCCTCATGCTGAGATCACGTGTCCTTTTCTAAATAGTGCAATATATATTTGTTCCCACCTTCTGGTCGTAGTCATCAAGGCCATATTGTGCATTATAGCTGTGGCTGTAGCGTGTGTTTTCACAGTCATATTCTACCTCCGGCTTCACGGGGTTACGGCAAAGCGTGCACACCCATTCTCCCCTGCAAAACAAGAAACCAAAACCTTGTGTCAAATTTTGTCAGAAACCTTCTCAAATAACAAACCTCAGGAAGCATGGTATTTGGAAATAAGTTTCATCCTTAACAAGAATTGCAATAGCAGGCAATCTGAAGCCCATTGTACTAGATGTTCGTCAAGAGATTTGAATCTAATTAGAAGAGCAGTAAGTTCAGATTCTAGTCATTGCACTTTTTCTGTCACAGAAAAGAAGAAAAAACCAAAATAGTAAGTGTTTGGAAGCATATACCAGCAATGTGTGCAGCTGCACTGATTGCTTTTTTAAAAAAATATTAAGGAAAAATAGCCAATAGCTGTGCCATAAACCAAACCCACTTCTGTTTGGTAATTGATAGATCATTATCAGCTGATATGATAATTTACATGTTTATTTAAGAAATCAACATTATCAGAAGTCATCACAATGTGTGCTAGTACACAGGTTCCCAAACCAAACAGACGGAATTCTGCATGGCCATAAGTGTCCTTCCTAGTAGATCCATTTTCAGAAACCTCTTGAAGAATTTCCTGAAGGCAGGGATGCAACTTCTGCAGCATCAGGGTCTGTATGACTACGGATGAAGGTATATTAAAGAACTATGAATACAGAACTTTAGTTAAGGGAATTAATTTTCTTCATCAGAATTTAACTTTATTTAGGAAATTTATTTTAAAAGGAAAACTTGTTTTTCATATTGTTTTGAAACTAGAGGTTTAATAATGACTGTTAGAGAAAATTAAAACCCAAGAGATTGAAATTCCTCCTTTTTGGACAGAAAGAAAAAAACACAGAATCTCCAAAATAGTATCTCAACATATTTTTCGCAGCTGAGACAGCTATTGGGCCTTGGCACAAATGACGTAGCCTCTGGTCCCAACTGACAATGATTTGTAGCAGAATTCAGAACTATACACCACCAGGAATGAACATTATTCAGCCTCACTACGGATGTATACCTAATTCTGGCTTTTTATCTCATGCAATTCACCAGTGACACATTGCTAGAGAATGTATGTCTCAGGGAAACAAATATCCTAAACATTTCCACAAAAGTCCCAATTATTTAAATAATTATTTAAATTTTCCATTAAACTAGTTAGAAAACTGAATAGGAACTCAGTGTTTGCCTTTTCCTCGTGCTGTTCTCACAGAGAAGAGCTGATGTCTACACCACAGATGTTACATGAGAGTTTAGGGTCTTATTTTTCCCCAGTAAGTTGTAAGAAAGTTCTTAAAGATCAAGTCTTCTTTGGGGTACTAGCCAGCTAAGTGCAGAAAGGGCACACATGTCTGGAAACAGCTCTTGTTTAATAACTCATCTCTTTCCTAGTGTGTAAGACAGATCTTTGCTTTGCAAGAAAAGTATCAAAAAAGGCAAGTGAGAGATGCAGTCCTTGCCCTTGTGTAAGGCTGACACATACATCCCTAGGGATATATTCTGCCCCAAGGCAGAACCTGGCACATTAGAGGAATGTCATACATACTCACACTGGAAAGCTGAGCAGGGCTGGGACATGGCAGGAGAGATGGAAGACCTTGGGACAGTGATCACAGCACAACAGCTCTCCTCCATTAAGACACACAGCACAGAAATCCTCATTTTCAATTGGATTGACTTCCTGTGTGACTGGAGATTTTTTCATATTGGAAGTGCCATTGCTGAGCTTCTGATCAACAGATGGAGAGTCTACAGGAGGAGATTGTGTCTGTCCTGCAGCTTGGGATATGAGAAATTTTCTCTCCTTTGAGTTGTCCTCTTTGGACTTCAGTCCTTCAGGTGGACTATCTTTATTTATCTTGGAAGGAAGAAAAATCTAGCATCACACAACCATAATTTTCTTATGTAAGCATATAACAGCACTAGTCATCTGCAGACAAAATAGTTGCTCTGCAGTGAGCACTACTGGAGAGGGCACTGGGATTCAGCAAGCCCACAATCAGCTCAACATCTGCCACTGACTGGCTAGGGCACCTTGGTCAGGTAATTTCCTCCACATTCCACAATGTAATAGCACTGTGAGAGAGCTGTACAGATTTCATATCATAGTTGACGGAAGCAGGAGACTTTACAATCTTATCTGCAAACTTTGCAATAAAGAAAAAAAAAAAGTGTATTTTTTTGTTCCCACCTGAAATTCCCATTTCCTTCAGTGGAAAGAAGTTCACACCGGAGACTAATGAAGCAATAGAATACAAAGATTTTAAAAATCTATTAGACTGTGGCTTCTGGAATCAGATCAGTTCCTATGACTCAAAATTTAGGTCAGTTTTAAACTATTTATCGTATATTTGTTACTAGACAGACAACCCAGGTTGGTGACTTGAATACAAAACCATGACAGCTATCCAATCCCAGAGACAGACTTCTCAGAAATGGAAGTATCAGGGAGCTACACAGCAAACTAAAAGCTGCATTCTCTATTATTTCAACCCATCGCAGAAGTGCCCAAGGGTGAAATGAATCAACTGACTTATTAACATATAATAACTTTCAGAAACTGTGAGTGCAGGCCAGTGGGATAAAGGGGAGAAAGCAGTTAAAGCCTGAAGAAAATTCCACTCACCTTGATAGACATACTTGAACACTGGGTCCCACATTCAATTATCAGGAGGAAATTGCCCTCCTGCTCCTTGTCCTGTGGCTGGAGCTTAAACACTGGGAGCTCCCCTGCTTCTGATGTACATATTTTCAGACGTTCCAGTCGCACATAAGGGATCTTCCGCTCCTTAGAGCCAGGTCTACAGGACAGATGGTTAAATTCAGTCCTGTTCCACAAAATTTTCCTCCCTACTCAGTTTCAACATTTTTCACGCACTATTATTTGTGCTCCTTTTCCTCTGTAACTGCTGGCTGAATGCTGAAAATCTGGGTGTTTTTTCAAATGCTGATTCCTTAGGAAATGTGAATGCAATCATGAGTGTAAATGCTTTACTAATTTCTGTGCTAAAACTTTGCCCTGCTCTGTATATTTTTGTTTTAATCATTCCAGTTTAAATCGTGCTTGATATTTTTCAGTGTGGCTGGCTTCAAGCAGGAACATGGCACATCGTCAACTTTGCTTTAAAATATTATCACAGCAGTAGCTGAAAACAAAACTTTATAAAATGGTTGAGATAATGTTAATCCTGTTCCGTTGTATTTTTTCAGTATACCTGTGGCTAAACAGGTTCTAATTGTTCAAGTGAGATAAGGTTGCAAATATTTATTAATTCTGGAACATTATGCAGAATAACAGAAATACAAGAGCATACCACTTATTTTAAATTGGTGGTTTAAATTTTAAGAGAACACTTTACAACTTTCAGAATTACTGCCTATAAGGAATCTTGCATTCTTTTTAAGTTCTCCATTATCATTAATTTTCTAAATACATGCATAAAATTTCATGGCCAGTACTTTTATATTAAAAAAAAAAAAAAAAAAAGACCCTTTTACCTGACATTCTGATTGCTTTTCATATCCATTTCAAAATGTTCCTTTTCACAGTTATTGAAATCTGGAACAGAAGATAAGAAAATGAATAAAATATTTATAATATCAGAGTCAGATTAGAGTAGAAAGTACTTCAATATTCATGTACTTCTGACTGGTGTCTAATATGATACTGTAAGTGAATTATGGAATCATTTCATCTATATGTATAGAAAATGTGTGTGCTATTTTCTATTCTGGGATACAGTCTTTGTCTTTCTCTTTGCTTTTAATCACAGCTTTTGTACTGAATATGAGGAACCTTTCCAAAGTATTTTGTTGAAATGGTTACATTCCCAGAGAGTTACATATGCACACAGCCATGCCACATTCATCCATATACATGGAACAACATCAATAATCCTCTTTGCTATACAGCCTTCACTCGAGAAAAAGTCCTGCTGAGGTCTGAACCGCTGAGGCTGAGGAAGCCTCTGCAATCTTCTGCTCCTTGCTAAGAAGCTTCACTGTATGATTCTATTCTCCAACGTATGTAACATATAAACATAAATTCAAAGCTATCCATTATATACAAGCATGCAAGAAATGGTAGCTCTTGACTGATGCTAGACACAAAAGTAACGAAATAACCTTGGAGATACGGGATGTGGTAGAGATGACTGCCCCAGCAGCTGCCCTCGTAAATACCAGCCCACTGACAAATTTCAGAGGAACTCCTCCTTTTGGTAGGAATTAGTTTTGACATAGCCATAATATTTGGTTCATTTTCTGGCTATTGTCTATCTGGATGTGAGTGCGAGGAAAATCTAGCTCGGGCCAATGTGCCCCTAAGATACACTGTTGTTCCCAGCCACAGGAAACACAATACAATCAAGACTGACAAGGGAAGGTGCATGTCACATCTCTCCTGTGTGTTGTTCACTTGTGGTTGCTGCCCGGGTAAAGGGTGACTAGTAGTCATGGCTCTGAACAGAATTACTAAAGGGTGACTGCACAGTGAGCTGAAGAAGCAGCTCTCATTGCACGTTGTCAAACCAGAGGATGTTCCTGGGGTGCTCAGCTCTTAATATTAATCAACATTTCCATCAGCAACTTGGCTAATGAAATAATAGTACCTATAAAATTTGTGGAAACCACAGAACTAGAGGGATTGCATTGCAACCACTGTGGAGAATGTTTACAATTAAAAAAATTATCTTAATGTGACAGAAGAAAAAAAATCTCCTAAAACAGTAAGACTGAATCGAGATAACTAAGTATTATGCTTATGAAGGATCAGATTAACAAATCACAAAGGAAAACAACTGACTAAGGAATTGTTCTGTAGAAAGAAATAAGGGTTAATCAGGACCATTCACTACATGCAAGTCAAGCACATAATGCTGCTGCTGCTGCAAAAAAAGCAAACGCCATCCTGCAGCATATTACCAGCAGTGAGGAATGTAAAACACAAGAAGTAGATACTCTGGCTCTGCATGGCACCCCAGAGGCCTCAGTTGCAGCACTGCCTTTGGCTGTGGGCAGCACTCCTTAATTGCAGAGAACTCAGAATAGCACAGCAGGAATAAGGTGGTTTTAAAAAAAAAAAAAAAAAAAAAAAAAAAAAAAATTCACAATCCTGACCCATGAGGAGAGACTGAAACCATCAGATTTGTTTAGTCTAGGAAAGAGAAGGGGAGGGTGTTTGCACAAGCCATGATAAGAAGACGACTGGCTCTAAGAGGGAAAATGATGAAATGATGTACAATTGTTACCACATCCCTTGGGGCTAGGATAGGAAGGATTTTTTTGTAAATTAAGCGGAAGTCTTTATATTTGATATTAGAAAATGATGACTCGTTGGTGATATACACCAGAAACAGTGGGGTTCAGCAGCACAGCACTGCTGAAGCCAGCAGGTCCCCCTGAGAGCTGCTAGCAGAGATAAGGTTGCCTTTGCAACAGAGTTCCTCTGTCTCATTGGTGCACCCTGCATCTCCCGTCTCCCCTCACTGCGTGCCCTGAAACTGAGAGAGCAGGATGGGAACTGCTCACTCCTGATCCTTCCTTGTGACAAGGAAACAGCACTGAATTCAACGTTCCAAGCTTTCCATCCTCTTGCATGACAGGACTTGTGCTTTGCATAGAGGAAATTCATAGCATCTGTTATAGGTAGGTAGTGAGATTCGTGTAGGTTGAGACTGCTTTCTGTGTGTAGTGTCACATGATCCAGACCAGATACTGTGAAGGTGCTGCTCTCAGATACACATAAGCCTGAGGTACAGCTTCTTAGGGGTGCACCTGATTCTTGTAACTCAAGCAAATGATTGCGGCATAATTGTCACAAATTGGCACAGTACATATAAGAGAAGACAAATACATTTCCTTGGCTCACTGAGCCTCCTTTGTACTAATTAGAAATCTCTGAATAAAAAAAAAAAGTAAAGAGCACAGAGATAGAAATATTAATTCATCTTTTACAGAGAAAAGCAGTCAAATACTGGCGTAAGTCACAGGATAACAGCTTGATCCTGCAATCCCTTGCTTGCATGAATAGTCCCATTGACTTTTAGAGGTTGCAGGAATGAGGCTTTACGCTGTAGCACAAGGATGCTGGCAATTCGCCCATGAAAAGAGTTAAGCAAGGTCTAATTCTCCATTAAGAAACAGGCCTTGGCTGAAAGGAATGTTCCATAGCAGAGCCAAGCAAAAGCACAGACTGTGCAATACATTAACCTAACAAAAATTTGCTATGCTGCTGATGTGAAGGACTTAGCAGAAGACACATTATATGTTGGAAGTAATTTTTTTTTTTTTTTTAATTGAATTTGGACTCTTCAAACTAGCTCTTCAATAGCCATAACTGCAGACCTCATTAACAGAAGTGCTTCTAAGAGAACTAATACTCCAGGTACTTCACACAGACACATGCGTCTCTGGTTCATAAATGAAGGATGTTACAAATTCAGGGCATATCATTTCCATGTTTTCCCTCCACAAATGAGATCAAACACGCATTTCCATCGGATTAAGTGCTCTGATACTATTTGAAGCTTGCTGGAGAAGCACGTTTATATGTAAGCACATTAAAAAGCATGCTGTTTTGCAATGCTTGCAGTGCACGGTGCTAGGACAGACCAAAACTCTAAATGAAATAATAAAAAGCCTGGTACCTTCTTTGTTTCCAAGTTGTCTGATACTGGGATTCACGGGTAGGAAAGAAGTGTTGCTGAGCAGTTCAGAAGAAGTGCAATGTTGAGATTTTTTGATTGAAAGATTAATAGGTTCTTCCAGCACTTTTTGCATAGAGAGAGTTAACTCATTAACTACATCTTGCCCAGCAATAGCCAAGCTGTTTTCTAGAGGATGATCTATAGTATTGAAGTCTTCATTTTCCAGCTTCATGGGGAAAAACAAAAATCAAATTTCATTATTAGTTTTCTTTCAGCCCATTTTAAGCAAATAACTTGTAATCAGTCTTCAAATACCAGATAAGGAAAACTTCACTTACTGAAATAGCTGCCTTTGACTGACTAACAGTAACGTGTGCTACCAATGAAAGTGGATTCCCTTTCAGTGGAGGAGTTTGAGCAGTTCCTACCTTGCATTTAGTGCTGCCCTGGAGTCCATCACCTGGTGTGAGGCCAGTGGCAACCGCAGGGCTCAGGTCACCTGGAGCTCTGCCCAATGCCAAGCTGTAGCTGGGCACCGACTCTGTTGGAGTATCACAGTCACAAAGAGTGTTCAGGGATGGGCCAAGTGTTGCAGCAGCTGCACCTTGCATCTGTGGATCAGCCAAGCTAGATAACCTTGCTGAAGGTAATTCCATTTCTAAACTGTTTGAAAAGCCCACAATGCTTAAGGATGATGAATTCTGGGAAAAGAAGAAAGGAAAAACCAATACATTAGCTTTACAGCAGGACAACGCTTTTGTTCTTTCTACAATAGATGAGATACTCTGTTTCAGCTGTGTCATGAGAGCTTGAAAGTACCTATTGTAATCTTACACCATTTCTAAAAGGTTTAGAGTTTTCACCATTACAGCTGAACACTGGAACAGGAGACACCAAGGTTACTTTTCTGTGATTTACAAAAAATGTCTTCCTTTGATCAGTCCAAGGCATCCTGATTTTTAACTTCCTACAACGAATGAAAGACCTAAGCATGTAGAATATTGTACTAAATCAATCTTTGGTATAAACTGTAGAGGTTATATCAATGGCTTAGCTTCTGCTAAGTCATCCCAGAAGAAAAGATTCAGATCAGAAATTTTATCATTTTACTCAAAAATCATCAGATTATTCAGAAAGAAGGTTCAGAAGAAATAAGATTCAGATCTGACACGAGTGGATGAAACTTCTGCAACTACTAACAATGCTGAAAACTTTATGCTAGTGAGTCCACCCCATTAAAATGTAAGGCACTTGCCCTTTAAATATCACGCTCTAAATCCAGAAGCATCCTACGTGTACTGATGAGGAAAGGATGCACATGTCTAGTTTCAAAAGAAAGGGAGTATGGGAACATTTACCAAAGTCTGAAATAGTTTTAGCAACATGCATTTTCTACAGTCTCATGACTTGTCACTGGCAAAACCACAGAAATACTCTTACACACAAGAAAGCAAATCCACCCATCCAGGTGACTTCCTTAATCTGCTTACATCCTGAAATCAGGACTCTTCTAGTGCCCACATGATGCAAATATAAGCAGTCTTAAGAAGTATGCAGATCTGTGTGATTTGAATATGTAATTTCTCATTTAGTTCATCATAGTTCATTGCTGATTCATCCTTGATAATTGACTAAATAAATCCTTTTCATTTGACTACAATACAGTAAGTGGCACTCATAGTATAAATCAAGACAAAAGAAATGTGTTGATTGCATCTGGATTAGAGTTTAATTTCATTGTTGTACTTACTTTTCTGCTAGGGGCCTGTGACTTAGATGTTCATCTGAGACAGGACCCATTTCCTAGAATTAATTAGTATTTTTCTCAATTGTTATTCCATTTCAGGGTTTGATACCTTTGTCCATCTTAATCCAATGGTAGTAAAGACAGTAGCAGAGATTGATCTGTCTGTTATGCCTGTGTAAATCCTACATAATGCCAAAGAAGCCAGTCTTGAGTTCCTCTGCTTGCAACGTGTATCACCTACATGCTAAGAGAACACTGCCCACAGTCTTTCATTTCCATCTAAGGATGGAACTTGCATCCTTAAACTACATCCGAAGCTTTACATCCTAAAGCTACAGTAAGAGCTTTGCCTGAACAGTGACCACTTATATTCAATGAGACAAAATAGCCTGCATTTGGGACAGAAAGAGGACAGCGCTTCTGCTGTGCTAGAGAATGTCTACGCCCTAGTAAGTCTGTATTGAACAGTCCTTTCATGTCAAAGGCACCCAGAGTACTGGGTCTCTGCAGCCAGGATATTGGCCATTTTCCTTCTCTTAAGGCAATCGAATGTCCCTGAATCTAAGCCGTCAAGCTATAACAACTTCTTGGAACCAGCTGGAACTAATCAAACACATTCTTCCTACCTTACATTTGAGCTGAAAACTAGAACCCAGCAAATGAGGAAATGCATTGGTGGAGGCACCATTTTCCCTATAGTCTGTCTACTAGAGTACTTCTAAGAATACTCAGGTTTCAAATCACATATGTAGGTCAGAGAGGAATCCAGCTCTTATGGTCACACATCCTAAAGAAGGCCACAAAGACCAAAAATGTTCATTTGCCATCATAGTTGGCATGTGCCAGGTTCCTGCTTGTGCAGTGACAAATGCGGCCTATCAAGTACACATTTTCATTCTATCACTCTTATTATCACAAGCATTTTTCTGAATACAAAATGAGCATGTGAATTGTTCTCATATCACTTACAGAAAATAAATAAGCAGAATCTGTTCTTGAACTAAACAGATGTACTGTAACCAGCCCTGCCTTTTCCCCTTATTTCAAAGTCCATTGTGAGCACTAATTAAGTCCCTGTGAGGTGACTAAGTATTTATTTCACCAGATTCTTAAAAGCACAAAGCATCCACAAATTTCTGAGTCAATAGGAGCTACCTAAGGCTGCACCCCATTGGAAATGGGCATGCTGAGGCACACACCTGGTAGGCAGGCCATCCAAAGCTGCATGGCAAGTTAACTGGAGACCTTGTGGCTATTCACATCTAATCACTACGCACGTCTTCCTTATGTTACAAGTGTAACGTGTGTGTGCCATCATCTAGTGGGTATTGAGAGATGACCCTGTGAAGACTCATCTTTAACTGTATACACTGCAGGAGAGATGTTAGCCCCACTAAGACAACAGCAGGATTACTCCTGTCTTTGGCGAGACACTTTTACTTACTGAGAGTAGTCACTGGGACGACTCCTGCTGCAGAAAAAAAAAAGAAATAGATGTACACATAAGACTTTGTTATAACTAAAATTTTCTGAAAGGTGACATTCGATTGCATTCCATGGCTATATCTTTTTCTGCTTCTAGCTAGCATCAGTTTCTTCAGAGATCTTTTCAGATTATATAAGCCAATATAAAACCTTACTCTTGTTAAAAAGAAAAAAGAATAATGAGGCCATCAAACTGCCATCTGTCTTTCCCTTGGGGCAAAAGTTAATTCTGTGGTTATTTTAATGATGAAGCAACATTATGATCTTTCAGTGCAAAATATTAAAACTCGCAGTTAAGAACAGACACATTCCATTCTGATCCATGGAGCTGCTGTCAAGTGTGAAGTGAACAATGCACTGGGAACAAGGCTCATTAATAGCCTATTAATTCACTCCCTAAAATAATCATTTCTTTTGCCATTAGCAAAAATTTCTCTTTTCCCTTGACAGTTCAGCTAGTTTTTGCAAATGGGATGCCTTTAAAGAATTGATCTCTGTTTTTATAAAAGCTCTATTGCTTTTACATTGCACTCTTTGAACAACAACAAGCATTAATTATGCTCTTGGGTAGAAGGTGGCTTCAGCTGTAGGTTAATTTTGAAACTTTTGACTTTTTAATGTACAGCCTGGCACATCAAATTGCATCTGTGTCATTATAAATGGAATCCTCATTGTCTCATAATTAATTTTGGTCTGATGATCCTTCTAATATAATGTCAGCAGCATCACCACCCCGAAATGCCTTCTACCACAAATTTCATAGCCATGGTAGTGAAAGGTAAGAAGAAAGAACATGCAAAGTGCCTTCAGAGAACAAAATATAAACATATTGTTCAGTTCACATATTTCTTTGATCACTGTTGCATTTTAAAAGGTCCAGTGTAAACATGCAGCACTAATACAGAAGAATTCTGAGAAGCAAATACTTACCTTGAAACACTGGGATTAGGATTTGTTAGGATTGTTTTGGCAAAGTCTCAAGGCTGTTGACATTAAGTGTCACAGATAAAGCAAGCTAAAACTAGGAACCGCCAATTCTCTTTGCTATACGAGAAATAACACGCTGCAAATGGTTGCAGAGTAATGAACGGCTGCTATTAAGTGGAGCAATCCCCCTGGCAGCTCATTATGCTAGGAGGTTAAACAAATGTACTACTCCAATCCAGTTGTTTAACTCACCGCACACAGCAGCACGGATAACACAGTCTACACACGCTTCCCATTTGTACTTCCCAAATTCAGAATAGAATCCAAAGGATTTCCTTTCCGTTTTCATGAGAAAGAGAATCCAAATCTTCCTTAACCTTTTGTCTAAATAAACTGGAGCTGGCTTAACGCGGAAGGAGGAAGAGATTGTATGGAGCAAGCAGCATCATGTTTTATTTATCCTTTTTTCCAGGTCAAAGGAAAAGGTTTTGTTAAATTAACATTCTGGGAAATGTACCTAATTGCATTAAGCATGAATGCATTTGTGCTGTAAGCAGCTCAATTCTTTAAAGTCAAAATACTTTAAGAATTCACAGGACCCTAAATTCCAGGCTGTTATCATTATTACCTTCACCTCTAATACCCCTACAATTAATAGTAATTAAAAAAACAGACCAAACCAACCAAAACCAAAACACCCTAGCAACAGCAGAAGTACTCTGGTCCCAAGCTCAGATTTGAAGTCCTAGGGTTGGGTGTTAAATTGTTAATACTGTCAGTCACTAAGTAGTCACAACATGCTCAGTTCAATATTAACAAAAATAAAACCTGTGCCATTCAATCCACAGATTTCACATGCTTTTAAAGGTAAAAAACCTCAAACCGTTAGGTAAGCACTTGCCACTCAGATGGAAGAATTGTCATCAATAAAGCTTAGTACGTGTTGGGACAAAACGCCCAAGAATTCAGACTGTGATCAACTGTTCTTGTTGATAATCCTGTAGTAACAGCAGCATTGGCATCTCAGAGCCTAGAAGTTCACACACAAGTCCCAGGAGAAGTCAAAGAGGCCGAAAGGTTCCACCATGAGCTGTCACTATGTTAGTCTTGCACGAAATGCCATTATTGTAAATAACTGGAATAAAACAGAAGCCTCTCAGTGCTCTCCAGAGTGCTCTTTGGATGACATTTTCTAGGATTTCCCCATTTCAGGTGCTTCATGGTGCTTGAGACAAGCAGAACTCTTGAACTAGAAAGTTGGGACTTATTGCAAAAGAACAATACCAAAAAACCCAGCATTATAGCACTATACAAAATTTCCACGTGCTTGCACCTTGATGACTATTTCTGGTCAGCCTGCCTCAAAAAGGATTTCTCAAAACCACAAAATATAGGGAAAATGACCAAACATCTAACAGACCAAAGTATAGAATGGATTTGCTGGGGAGGGGGGGAGGGGAAGACACTAGAGACCAGCAGTCACTTTTCAACTTCAAAAAGATGACCTATATAACAGATATTATGAAGGTGTTGAATACAGAGCGATTATTTTCCTAACATAAGAACTAGAAGTCATTCTACTAAATTATCAGGCAACAGACAAAGTAAGCGAACAGAGGAACTTCTCATGCAATGCAAAACTCTTGCTGCAGAATGCCGAGGAGACCAACAGTATTAAAAAGACCTCAAAAAAAAAGATTTAGACAAATTCACAAAGGAAGGGCCCATGAAGAGTTGCAAAACACAATTGTCTGGGGATAACCTTTGTTTCAGAAAGTGCCGCTTTTCAGAAGCTGGGATAGTATATGCGCAAAGGATTGGTTTATATTTGTCTGTTTCTTATTCCCTTTCCTAAGCGCCTGCTATTGGCTACAGCTATAAATGAAACCATTTACTTATACAGTGCACAATATATTCAGATATTTATTATAAGCAGAAGGTGAAATAACAGCTCAAGGGGAGAAATCCTCAAAGGTTGCTAAGGAACATAACCAAACATTGGTTTGACAAACACTGTCCAATCTACTCACAGCTGATCAGTGTCCTAGAAGGCAGAACAATAAGTAGCCAAGCCAGTTAGATGTTTAGGAGAAGTGGAGATAGTATGGAGTGTTCTGCTGCCCAGGACTCAACCTAACAGCTGTACAAGACAGGGAATCCTTCCTCCCAGAGGTAAAGGCCCTTCTCCCAGCTAGATAAAGGGGTACACTTACAGAGTCTGAGGAGGAAAGATGTCCAGCTGGCCCTGAAACAATGCATCTGTTGCAGCAGGATCTAAGGCTCAAACTACAAATTTGTGCTATAGATGTACATTAACCAACACCATTCTTCAAATGCTATGTACAGCCTTTAGACATCTTGTTCATCACAGCCACAGATGACTATTAGGTACATGGAAGCAAAACACAGATTGCATGCCCTTTATTACTCCTGAAAACACAATTAGGCCCCAAAATATCTGATGATTCTCACCTCTGCTCCAGAATAGATGACCTTTCAAGTCCTGTGTGCAAATTAATAATGCGACATCATACCAGGTAAAAGAACAGGAAGACCGTATCATTGCAGAAGGCTGGTAACCCTTTCCATGAAAGTAGTTGATCTAATTGAGTGCTCATTCCTTCACACTGCAGCTTAGCAATTCAACAGCATGTATAAAATCTGTCTGCTAGAGCTTGGCTCCTTTCCCCAGAACAAAAGTGCAGGTATCACAAAAGTTATGTTGAGATTTGTCCTCTGTCTTGCTGGCATTCTTACTGGACATGCATGGAGACAACACCTCCACAGTCCAAAACAAAGGTCCCAGCTACATAAGTGAAGTATACTGACCGAGGACTGTGAGGAGAAAATTATATCTATTTTGCACATAGACAGAAAAATTTCAAGTGTTGCATTCTTAGAAAGTGCTGCTCACGCCCAAAGTTATGCTAAGTGCAGTACTTTACTTACAGCAAACGATCAATGGTCCAAGTATAGAAACATTTATTCTGCACAAAACAATTCAATTCACAGAGAAAGAATAACTAGAGGAATATACAGGAAGACAGAAAGACTGACAAACATCAGTACTCATGTTCCAAAACCAGTGAAACAAATGAAAACAAGCCCACATATTAACTGAAGTTACACATTTAGTGACTATACTATACACACTCATACAGAGCAGTGGGCACATTCAGGAATTACTCTGAACTTCAAGACAGTGGTGGCATCAGTGCTAACGCTTCTGCTCAACATCAGCTAGAAAACCCTATTTTATATGACTGGAGAGCCAAAATTCTGTCTGCTCAGTGAAACTAGATTTATTTTTTGTCCTGATAGATGGTAAAATGTAACACATGAGGACATTTTACAAGTGCATGAAGTTTTTAATCCTTGCTTCTCTACTTCTGCTTACCAATAACCAGCTTTAAATCTGAGGGACAGAAGACAATACTCATCAGAATAACTTGAAGGGGCATTCTTTGAACTCGAAGTCATTCACACGACATACAGTGCCTCACACCATGGTGTAACAGCTGCACTAACAGTTGTCTGGCATGATCTGAA
This sequence comes from Ceryle rudis, assembly GCA_033439905.1. Taxonomy (NCBI): domain Eukaryota; kingdom Metazoa; phylum Chordata; class Aves; order Coraciiformes; family Cerylidae; genus Ceryle; species Ceryle rudis. Next base: position 98,264 of record JAAGNO010026205.1, read on the forward strand.
AAACGTGCTTGTGGTTTCCCTCTTTATGAGTAATGATCTGATCCCAAACTATTAACAGCAGCTGCTTTATGTTCCTTCACACATAAATATGATCCCACATGCAGACAATTCATCTAGTTTTTCAGTCAATAGTATCAAATGCATACCATAAACATGTTTCAAAATCAATGCACAGACATTTAATTACATGAGCAATCAGGCCTTGCCCCCTCTAAAATAAAGGAAAGTAGTGGGCCAATGGAAGCTTTTATTTTTTGACAGATCTTGGTAAACATATTGCTAAACAGTCAGCTCTGTGTTTTGCTACATCCTGGTCCACACTGCTTTCTCTTTAAAGAATCTCTGTAGCCAGAGAATTACCTACTCCACTAGGAATGCTGTGCACAATGAAGGCTGTCAGAGTTCAGCAGAACTGTACCACAAGGTCAAGAAGTCCAATATTAATTATTCTCCAAAGAGCAGAATACAGTTCTTCTCCATGTAGCCAAAGGTTTCTCTAGACATTTTCTTTACCATATTTTCCAAGTGCAGTATTTTAGGCTTCTCCACATCCATTTTTTCCATGTCATCCAAGAATATGAGAGAAATGAAATGTTCTGAACACAGGCCATATGAAAGTAAATGAACACCTATACAGAAACTGTCTGGAGATGAGTGTGAAAGCACTTAACCAGATGAAACTGAGATGAGAATGAAGAGAAAGAATAGATAAATCCCATTGTTCTTAAATAGGAACCAAACTCCCATTTAAGCCCAGATTTAATTTAATTATCACCAAATGCAATCACACATCTTTAAACAGCATTCATCAAGAATATATTTCAATTGTTTCCTTATTGTGTTGTTTCCCATCATCATTTCTAAGTAGCCATTGCCAGAGCTACCAGTACATTGTGGCTTCATCCCAAACAGCTCATTGCAAGAGATAAATACAAGCAAAGATGGGGTACTGTAGCTGTTGAATGTCCTTATGTCTTGCAGAGGACCCAGGAAACTGGTAAGAGAATGGAGACATCTGTGCTTTCTGCACAAGAGCATACGCTTCCCAGCACCATTAGAAAAATGTCTTTTTTTTTTTTAACAGAGTATCCTCCTCTTGCTGTCTTCTCAACTTGTACAGCAATGAATAAGCTCTTGTTCCCCTTTTCTTGTCCCCCACCAGACTACACTTATCTCTCTTGCACATCTTGCATTTTCTTCCCTCATTCTGACTTTTCTTGCTTAAGCTGTTGGAAATAATCTCATTTACAGGTCCAGAAGACAAAGGAAATCATCCTCAACATGCATGTAGAAAAACCCTCTGAAAGTTAGATTGCTAGCATCACCATTCATGTTCGCAATAACTTTAAGGGTGTGCCGGCATTACAAGAAAATTATGTGCTCAGCTGCATGGTCTTGCTCAGGCTTTAAGTACACATCTTCAGTTTTAACAGTCATATCCTAAAGAAAAGGTAGCCCTGTCCTAGAAAATTTGCATAGCTTTCCTCAGTCCTGTACTCTGACATCAGAGGTTAAGGGAGTGCTTCTTCCACATGTGAAAGTTCAGAGTCAAAGGGCATCATCTCAGAATACTGTGATACCATCAGCCTGATACAGAAATTCCATCGCATCTCCAGGATTAAGTTAGCAATTACAGATTTCTTTGTGGCTTCCAAATCTGATTTGCATACTGCTTCCAGACCCCCAGTAATCATTAACTTTCTGTGTCTCTACAATTCCCAAAAGGATCTCCAGCAACTCTCGGAATGGGTATTGCATCATAAACATGTTAGGTCTACAAAGCTATATAATAAGAATAAAATAACTTCCTTTTGGGGGCTAGTAAGGAGATACAAGTTCTTCCACAATATTACAAACACAAATTCCAAGAAAAAATATCCACAAAAGGCTTCTACATGAGTTATTCACACAACATAGTTATTCACAGAAGTACCAAATATACTTGAGCAACCAGAATATGAAGTGCTGTTCGGAGTGTTTTAAACAAACCATGAAGGGAGGTAAAAGACAGCTCCTCTGGCCCAGGTGCATGAGTGAGATTCAGAGCCAGCCAGGGTCTACTGATAAAGATGAGATCTCCTGGTTTCATTTATTCTGTGTCTTCGACAGTTAGGGCCTCCCAGGAGGTGGAAGGATCAAAGCATGGCTCTATGCTGAAATAATCTAGAGATGCAGAAATCTATGATTTTTCTGCTTATACATGAACAAGGAGAAAGAATGTAACAGAATTATAACCCTTTCAGACACAACATCTTCAGTAATAATTAGGGTAACTGTTTTGAAGGATGTTCTCAGGTCTGATTTCATCAAAGTATCTCTTTTTTTCCCCAAAGTAACTGCTGCTAGTATGGTAGTTAGCAAGTCCTGATAGTTATATCTTTTACTGTATTTTTCTTTTTTAACCTGATTACAAATTCCAATGCCATACCGTATTCAATTTTATCAAATTTTTTATCAAGTTTTCCCTTTAAAACATGGAGGGGTTTTAAAAGTTCTTTATACCTTTCTCGATGGATGGAAAGCTGATTGTTGCAATGTGCTCTCAGGGGAGTGACTGCTGACACTGGCTTCTTCCTCTAGTGACTGTGACATAGAGGCACTATTACTTTTGTCAAGAGGAATTATTGGCTTCTGGGCATCAAGTTCAGTGGAACTCTCACAGACCTATAAACCACAATTAAAAAATTGTGTTTTCAAAATCTCAGAAAGAAAAATGGTAACAAATCGACGTGAACACAACATAAACAATATGACAAGACCGCAAAGACTCTAAAACAATGAAGATGTTCAAAGTAACCCTAAGCAGAGAGATAAATGAATAAAGTTTTCTTGCAAACATTAATGAATTAAGACTAACTAAACAACCAATAAAGCTGCTGAAACGTACAGCTATTCCAAAAGCCTGCAATCTGTCCCTACAAGTAAGCCAATCTGAGAGCTATTCAAGGTGGGAACTCCTCAGTATTTACACAATGGGAAGCCACAGACACCTTTCCACAGCAATCCCCAACTGTTTTGGATGAGCTTCAAAGCCACCTTATTGTGCAGTTTATCTGCCTTGTAGTTTGGATGCTCACCACCAAACATTGACCCTTTTTCAAAAGCAGGGTTCTTAACAACAGAGGAAAAGGGGAGAAATTAGCTCAGCTGACTAAACTGATAGAACAGCATGGATAAGTACTGATGAAAATCTGAAAGGACATGATGCAATAGCAAGAGCAGTTACTGGCAGAATGGGAAATAACTCAGGGCAGGGGGGCGTTTCATCACTCTTCACAAATCATTCAGAATCAAAAGGGAATCTTTTTCAAGGATTCAGGGCTTTAAGTCTTCCAGTAAAAAGGAGTTGAAATGGAGAGCAACACTACTGCAGTCCTCCATTACCTTTGCACAAAGGACAAATCATGATGCTTTTATTCCCTCACCTGCTGCCCACCTTGTCAGGTTTTTTATGCAGCACTTTATGGAAAATTTTGGCCCAATCTGCATGAGGCATGAAGCCTCTGCTGAAAATGAACATAGAAAGTTCAATCAAATACATGAAATCTCACAAGTGTCTCCCATTTCTGAGCTTACATTGCCTAAACACGATAGGAAAGAGCTTTTAGAGAACTTACTTGTGCTTCATCTTGGATTTGTTGCTGAACTGGGGCTGGCTGCCTCACTATGTAGTTGATTTGACCTACTATGGTCTGTTGAACATGCTGAGGTGGCTTGGCTTGGTTCAGCTGCAAGCTGGACTGTCCTTGGGCCTGCAAAAGCAGCTCCAGGTCCTTTTTCATCTCCTCCAGTTCAAACTGGTGGTGCATTATGTCCAGGCTTTGCTGGATGACTTGCTTGTGGGTGTTCTCACTCTGACCTGATGATGGCGATGCTGGTGGCAGCTGCTTCTGTTGTGGTGGCTGTGGCAAGTGGTTAGATTTTATCTTCTGGAGATGACCAAGTTGCACTTGCACGGTTGAAGTCTGCAAAGAAGCCTGTGTGCGGAATGTCTGTGGATGGCTTGTATGAACTTGCTGAGCTTCATGCGATACAACAGCATAACCCAGGGGTGCAGTCTGCTGTAGCTGCTGGGATGATAAGTCCTTTCCCATCCTCGCAGACACGTTCTCTGTCTCTGACCATGACTGCTGGTCCAGCCCAGACTGTGTTAGCTTCACAGGCTGGGGGGCACCCCTTTGCTCTTTGTCCTGCTGCTGCATGTTGTACTGCAGAGGCAAACACTGCTGATGCAGTTTGGGATGTGGTCTAAAACTCTGATGGCGGTTTACGTCTTGGTAAGAAGGCTGAGCTTTGTTTGGGTGAGGTACACTGAGGCAGTGCGAGCAACACACAGGTGTAGGACACTGAACTGCAGGTGGAAACTGATGTGGCTGGTTAGTCACAGGCCCCAGCTGTGATGCTGGTGAACGCTGCCCATGAATGAAGGAGGTCTGTAATCCCTGCACATTTCCACAGAGTGGCACATCTGAGTGAGAAATGTGTCCACCTTCCATAGTGAAGCCTCCTAGAAAAAAACCCCAGCAAATTTACTGCCTCCTATGATCTTGACAAATTACACGGTAAAAACTGAACAATGGTCATTTTCTTGTGTTCATTTCAAATATAAAAGATATACAAATATCCTATCCAAATAGTCCTTCAATATACAAATTTTTTAAGATTTTTCAGTGATCACAGCAACCCCCCCTTGATGTCAGTGGAACTCATGGTTGAATTGTCAGTAAATGCTTTGAAAAACTGACCTCAACTTCTTTCATTTTAACTAATGGATATGGCTTATACTTCAATTTTTTACTTTAGGAGTATTTCTTCTTATCTATAAGCACAGCTACAAAAGACTGCTTCCATCATGAAAGTGACAAAAATAAAAGAGATTGATGTTATGTAGGTGAGAATCGTAAAAGCTAGAAATAGAAGTGACCTATGAACAGATCCTGTCCATGCTTTTAGTCAAGAGATTGTTCCCTGTAATACTTTGGATAGTGTTTTAGCATCTAGTTTTAAATATCTTAAAATGGGACAAGAACCAATCTTTTAGACCATTGATCAGCCCGCTGAACTGAATTTACTGTAAAAACCCACTGCAGCTGGGAGATTTGTAGCTGGTGGGAAACAAAGTCACAGTATGCACCTTCATTATACAAATAACACCGTAATTATGCAGTCAGTGTCGTAAAGCTATCTTTGTGCCCATTAATTGTAAGTGTCCCAAGTGCTGCTCAGGACCCTTGGCCACTAAGATACTGAAGGATCTGAGGAGTGTGAGCATGACGGAGCCCAGCTGCCCCGGGGTAAGGCAGAGGAGATAGCACCAGGTCCACTGCAGATACTCCATTCCACACAGGGTACTCCTTACAGGACTGTCAGAGACACAGTGTTGTACAGAGCTATTGTTTGCAGGGACAGATGGAATTTCAAATACACTGGGCAAAGTCAAGGCTGTTTGAGAGCCAGGGACACTACATTTGAAGTCATTTCAGTTAAAAGTTATTTGTTTAGTCCTGCAGTGTTTCTGCTAAACTAGTAGTTGTGTTCGTACATTGTGATTTGTAACACCATCAAAGTTTGTATTTATAAAGTGTATTTCTAGGTAATGTTTATATCTTAATATTTATATATAATGATGTCTTTTAATAGTGGAATTGATAGAATTGGAGGAAAAACCAGTTAATTTCAGCCATCCTAGCTTTTCTTCAGAACTTGACCAGTGGTACAAAACTGGAAGTCAAAACAGAAAGAACTCTTTAGAGAAAGCACTGTGTTGTCTATGTCTGTCTTGTCTAGCTTTGGCCACTTCCCTAATAAACAACAACGTATTTTCTTACCCAAACTGGACAGTTGTTTAGTCCAGTAGGAGGGATCCCAAGTAAATCTGATCTTCAGAGGAGGGCCTAACTCTGTGTTACAGTTTGTCTCTAACAAGCGCTGGATCTGAAATACAATCTGGTAACAAATCAGAGGATGATGATTTTATTCACAATTATAGGATTGTGAAAATGTTTTATTTGAGAAACTTTAAATCCCTAAAACAGTTCTCACATTTACAGCACAATTTCAATCTACTGGGAAAATAAGCATTGCTCTTACCAGTTCTTTACTGAAGAGAAAAGGGATGCTGTTTTTACTGCACACTGCCCAACTGATGAAGTTCTGCACATGTTCAACCTGTCTGCTTAAAACCACAACACCCTGCAGTTGTTGCTCCAATTTCTGCTTCCTCTCACTGGTGATTTTCTGTTAATAATATGAATTGGTAGAATATAATTGGCATTCTTCAGACAAGCATAATGTATATAATCATTGGCACTATATTACACATTATTTGCAGGGACACCTATTATCAACCTCTTTAAATGACCAGTCATAGAAAGAAAGCAAATCCTATTCAACAGGTATGTCTGAATTCGGGAATAATGACTTTTCCAGGAGCAAACAACCTACATCATTCTGGCCTTGGTTTAACAGAATAATGTAACCCCAGAAAGCTGCAAAAGTTGGCACAAATTTGCACCTGGACCATCTTCTTGTCTCTTGAAACGCACAACAGAAGAGAGCCAAGGAATAACACAAGAAAAGGGGAAGTATGTAGCATTTCCGCAGAACAGTCTTCCAATCTCCAGCAACTCATCAGTTAGGGACCACAAAGACAGAGGCTACATTATCACCCTCAGTGTAATTGGTCTAATTGCAATTTGAAGCCATGCAGAGTGTTTTGCATTAGAGAATTGCACACTTATTTACATGAAGAACTATATGCCATTGTTTGATTTGAACCTGGCACCTGCCGATTTCATTTGATGCCCCTTACAGGTGCTTCAACAGAGCACTGCATGTACTTCAAGAGTGTGCACAGTTCCACTGTGGTTATAGATGATTCAGACAAACATTGAAATGTTTTGTAAGTACACATGAACACTGAATTTATTTAATGCTTAATAATACTGAAATAAGGACATATATTTCTATTTTTTCTAAAGCTGCTTAGCTGAGTAGCTATATTGGAGTTAAATATATAAGTTTAAAGGTAGCCAGCAGGTGCTGAGTGCCTTGTCTTGCCAATACCTGCTGAAGTTACCCAAGAATAACTGAGATCTGGAAATTCTGACTGGATCTGATAGCAATTTTTGTGCTCAGCTCACTTCAAAACAAAATCATGTACACTTGACTGGACATTGAGTCAAAACAGTGGGCTCTGTTACAGAAAGTAGACCAGAGGATCATTTTCAAAACCTGGATATGAAATGTGCTGACAGTGCTCTTCTACTAATTAAACATTAAAACCAGAAGCTGGTTTGTTTTCTAAGTACTCAAAACGTGCACCCGTATCTCTATAACTTCCTTAGAAAATGTGGTTAACTTATGATAAGCAAACATTTTTCCACTTCATCCTAAATCTTTGTCAAGCACTGATTCCACAAAATTCTGCCCCACCCCCCCCCCCCCAAAAAAAAAAAAATATTTGAAAGCATAAGCAAAGGGACAATAACTCTTACCATCTCTATGGCACTGGAATTAAATTTAAATTTAGTTTACTTTTCCAAGATATCAAAGGAACTAGCCTTACTTACATCAAGTTGTTCAAGAAGGATGTTTGTTCGTTTATTGATTTCATTCATCAAAACCATCTTAGCCATTTTTATTTGATTTTCCACCTTTTTGTATAAATGTTTTACTTCAAGCAACCTATTGGCAAGAGATAGACACGCCTTGATGAGCCAACTGGTACATCATTCATTCAGATCTTAGTAGTTATTTGTTAACTTCCATGAAAATTGCAACATTTCCCACAGGTTGTCCCACACTTCTCTCCAGACAGAATCATAGAATGCTTTGGGTTGGAAGGGACATTTATTCCAACCCCTCTTCAGTCATCCCTGACATCTTTAACTAGATCACGTTGCTCAGAGCCCTGTCCAACCCAGTCCTGAATGTTTGCAGGGATGGGGCATCTACAGCCTCTCTGGGCAACCTGTTCCAGTGTCTCACCACCCTCACTGTAAAACATTTCTTCCTTCTCTCCAGTCTAAATCCACCCTCTTTCAGTTTAAAACCATCACCCCTTGACCTGTCC
>JAAGNO010026206.1:0-22990 GCA_033439905.1 Ceryle rudis
AAAGGGGTAAGGCATGCTTTGCTAATGCCTCTTCCCAACTGTGAAGATATGAGATAAATAAATTTATCTGGGCTGTCTTGTGATAAACACTGTATTTCTGAATGTCCTAATGGCTAAATCCTGTGAGTGCGAGGGAAAAAAAGTCAACATCAAAGCTAAGTTTAAAAACCAAAAGCCACATAAAGTTAACTGTATCATGTTGTATAAATTTCAGTAACCTACTTCAATGTATTTCTACTCCATAGTTCTCTTTCCTTATTACATCAAAAATAATAAATCTATTTTTATTAAATCAGGATGCACTTGAACAGGAAATTCAGTTAATAAGGATGTTTCCCTGGAAACCATATTCTGTTCAGCTTGATCTTTCCTGGTTCTGACATACTGCATTAAGAAAGAGTTGCATCTAACATTAAATTAAGATTTCTGCAGTTTGTAACGCAGAAACTCTAGAGTTCTTGTTTCTCAAAAAACCCATGTCAGTGCTACTTCAGCATAGTTACTTCTAACATTACTAGCACTTCTCAGACCAGAAATATCCTCAGAATTTTAGTAACTTTGTGTCAACATGATTCTCATTTTTCCCACTTAAAATCCCCACCATGTCCTTTCTCAGAGATACTTTTAAGTTACTATCAACACAGTGCTGCAAAAAGCTGCCATGCTTTAAATCAGTGAAGTGGATTTTAGATTTGGAGTGAAAAATACTCAGGTACTAATAAAAGGAAGGTCAATGCTAATGAGCACAAAAGGAGGAGTGTGGTACAGGTACAGTGACTGACGGTGGGTGAAACATGGGATTGTGACTTTACTGCTGCCTGCCTCGCTGTCACCCTCAGCTCCCACCTTCCTTCCTCAGGGAGCATCTCTACTTTTGCTGCTCCCTCACAGATCTCCTCCAGTCCCTTTTTTTATCTCATTGATTTTCAGCTATGATCTGAGTGAGAATGTTAATTATTTGATTAGTTGACTTGAATGATATCTAGTTAAATGTCAAATTCTACATAAATGATCATCTGAGAGATGGGATGGGTCCCATTATCCCCTGTTGAATATGTGGAATCTTGGATGAATTTCAGCCACTAACAGGGAAAAAGAGGATATCTGCCTGGGAAGAAAATAATCACCCTACCCTCTCCTGTACACCATCTTGGAACAGACTACAAGACAATGGAAGAGTTAGAGAACCACCTCACCAAAACCTTCACAGTATCTTAATTCTTCTGAAGAAACATAGAATTGTTTTGGTTGTAAGAGACCACTAAGATCATAAAATTCAATTATTAACCCAGAACTGCCAGGTCACCACTAAACTACATCCCTAAGCACCACATTTACACATTTTTTAAATAACTCCAGGGATGAAGACTCAATCACTTGAATGGGTATCCTGTTCCAGTGTTTACAATCCTCTCTGAAGAGTTTTCCTAACATTTAACCTGAACATTCCCTGGTGCAACTTGAGGCCATTTCATCTCATCACTTGTTACTTGGGACATGCCAGCACCAAAATGCCCTTCTTGTAGTGAGGGGCCCCAAACTGAACACAGTATCAGAGATCTGGCCTCACCAGTGCCGAGTATGGGGGAACGATCACTTCCCTAGTCCTGCTGGCCACTGTATTCCTGACAGAAGCCAGGATGCTGTCTGCCTTCTTGGCCACCTGGGCACACTGTTGGCTTACATTCAGCCAGCTGTCAACGAACACCCATAGTTTCTTTTCCACAGAGCAGCTTTCTAGCCACTCATTCCCAGGGCTGTAGCATTGAAGGGGGTTGTTGTGATCAAAGTGCAGGACTCAGAACTTGGCCTTGCTGAATCTCCTATCATTGGCCTTGGCCTATTGAACCAGCCTGTCCAGATCCCTCTGTAGTGCCTCCCTGCCTTCAAGAAGATCAACACACCCACCGAACTGATGTCATCTGCAAACTTACTAAAAATATTTAACAGAACTGGCCCCAGTAGTGAGCACTGGGGAACACCACTTCTGATTGGGTGCCAACTGGATTTAACTCCATTCACTACCACTTCCTGGGCCCAGCCATGCAACCCATTTTTTATATAGCAAAACCGTCCTGGTTTGGGTGAGAACAGAGCTGGTTATGTTCAGTGATTTTACTTTTCATTTCAGTTCTTCTAACTGCACCTTCTGAAGTCAGCAGCCTGGTTTCACAGACAGTGTCTGCTGCTGGCAGTGGTAACACCCCATGGTTAGAGTTACTACCAAGGCTTGGCATGCAGACCAAGGCCACTGCTGGATCTTGTGTACCACATTGGGGATGCAGGAAAGTGAAAGGCCGCACCTGCAGGGAGGAGTGGACAGGGCAGGTGACTGCCAAACTCAACAATGAGGTATTCCATTCCGTATTTGTCATATTTGGTATAAAGCTGAGGGATCTGGAAGGTCCATCTCTCTCTCTGGGGACTCACAGGCTCTTCTTCCCTCTTGGACCATTTTGCCAGCTTTGCTTGGCTTGGCTCAGGTCCTCTTTCGGTTCCTTGGAGCATCCAAGGTGGAGTCTGTCCATTCTGCCTTCTATCCTGATCTGTGTGTTCCTGAATCTGGTACCTGAATCCAGTACCAGCTCCTGAACACAGCTCCTGTCTGCTGTGGGGCCCAGTCTGGGACTCCCCTGGTGCCTGCTCCACAGCATCAGTGGTGATGGTGATGTAATTACCATCAGGGGGGCTGGGTTTGATACTGGTTTTGTATATATTTGTATATATTCCATTTTCATTATTATTATTCTAATTTTCATTGAAGCTGTTCTAGTTTCCTTTTCTAATTGTTAAGTCTCTCTCCCTTATTCCCTTTCTTTTCCCCTTTGGGGAGGGAGGGGGGTTAACAAAGAGCATCTGTTACAGGTGTAAAGGGTCTGCCCTGACCCTAAACCATGACACAAAACGTATGACCATCCAAGCCATGAGCAGTCAGTTTCTTCAGAAGAATGCTGTGGGAAACATTGTCAAAAGCTTTACTAAAGTCCAGGCAGACAATATCCACATCCTTTCCCTCATCCACCTAGTGGGTGGTCACCTTGTCACAGAAGGAGATCATGTTAGTCAAGCAGCACCTGCCTTTCATAAAGCCATGCTGACCGAGCCTGGTTGTCCTGCATGTGCCATGTGATGGCATTCAAGATGATCTGTTCCATAACCTTTCCCAGAACCAAGGTTAGACTGACAGGTGTGTAGTTCCACAGATGTTCCTTCTGGCCTACTTGTAGATGTGTGTCCAGTCAACTGGAAACTCCTTGGTTAGTCAGGACTGCTGGTAAAGGATGGAAAGTGGCTCAGTGAGCACTTCTTCCAGCTCCTTCAGTACCTTTGTGTTTGTCCCATCTGATCTCATAAACTTTTGTGTGTCTCTGTGGTGTAGTAGGTCACTGACCATTTCCTTTTGGCTTCTGGGGACTTCATTTTGTTCTCCATCCCTGTCTTCCAGTTCAGGTAGCTGGGTACCCAGAGAACTATTAAAGACTGAAGCAAAAAGGTATTGATCACGTCAGCCTTTTCCTCATGTTTGGTCACTTTATTCCCCCCCCACCTCCAATAGAAGATGAAGATTCTCTTTAGTCCTCCTTTTGCTGTTAATGTATATATAGAATCATTTTTAATTGTCTTTTATGGCAGTAGCCAGATTAAATTCAAGTTAGGCTTTGGCCTTTATAATTTTCTTCCTGCAGAGCCTCATGGAATCTTTGCAGTTTTCCTGAGTGGCCTGCCTGTTCTTCCACAGGCCACAGATTTTCCTTTTCTCTCCAAGTATCAGCCAGAGCTCAGTTCTGCCAGCCGGGTCTTTTCCCCACTGGTTCTTCTTATGGCACACTGGGTTACAGCACAGAACTTGCCCTAGTTGTTTAGGTTAAGCTTCCTACCTTGTGAAAAGTGTGAGATGTGACAATGTTCACTCAGTCACGGTGAACTAAACCTCAAATTCCACCACCTTGATATGTGGCTGAGACACTGTTGTTACCCAAAAGCAGAGATGAGGAAATAACAAGATTTCCTATTATTAAAAAATAAAGTTTTGCATATTTCCTCCAGGACAGGTGTCAGGGCTATAACACTGAACAAAGTGAGGAAGTGTTTCCTGCATGCCAAAGTAAGATACTAAGCACGTGCAAAAGTTTTTATCTTCCCCCCCCCCCCAAGTGATAGTTACTGCCCAAAGGGGCACAGCATCATTCAAAATTATGCTTTTTATGGTCTCCACTTGCACATGTCTAATATTATGATTTAGAAACCTGAACAGTCCTTAACAACACATAATTGTTCCATACTCTGAACAAGATTAAGTTTCATACCCAAACACTTTAATTTTATCATAGAAAGAAAGCAACTTCCAGTTCTCTAAAAATTATCCCAGTATCTAGATGCATTCTCCCTCTAAAGAATCTTAGTCCTGTGCCCTCAGATATTTACATGCCAATGTTATGCAGAGCACAGGATTAGCCCTATCTTAATAGTATTAATAATCATAACAGAATAATAAAAAGCTTAAAATGTTTTAAATGAACTGTGAATAAATGAAATGTGGAATTTTATGGCATATTTTGTTTAACAAAGCCCATGAGTCTCTCCCTTGATCCAAAATGTATCTGAAGTCACTTGACAACCTTGTGTCAGAGAAATACATTACCATATGAAACAAAAATCTGAAGGAATGACCTAAGGTTTGCATACTGAATGGTTTTCAAGAGAGATATTTGATTAGCTGTCATTGCCCTTTTATGTGTCTTCTTCCATCTACAGATTTGTTATGGCTGATTATTGTGGATGATCATAGTGCTGCAACTACCAGGAAAGAATAAAGGCTTCTGAAATGTAAGGTCATGATTGTTCTTTGTACAGGCTGAAATGCAAAGCAAATAAAGGGTTTGTATGAATTCCTGAAAAGTATAAAAATACTGCTTTAAAATTTTCTTTGGAAAAGTTCTCATTCCACTTCCAAACTCTTACCATGCTTATGCTGTTCTAGCTGTTAGGAAACTCTGCATCTTTGGGCAAAATTCAAAATATTTTTTTATCTGTCTAAAGCTGGTAGAAGAAAAAGTCAATATTCCTACATCGTCGTGTTGGCATATGAATGGAAGTATTTCAGTTGTTTAATATGATGAAATTGTCTGACACTGTATTTTCTAAAACAACTGCAAGAAATGACTGTAAATACTATCTCAAGTGCAGATTTCAATTTAATTCATTGTTATTCTGATTAAAACTGCATATACTCATTTTAAGAACAATCAGCTAGGCTCTATGGTCCACTGCAAACAGGAAGGAAAAAAATGTCCCCCACAAAGTACTACTTCTGTTTTACAAAATCCATATCTGTAAGCTACTTCTGTTGGAAACAAACCCTCTTCTTTTAAAGACTAATTGTTTAACAATGTTAAAACTTCATATCCTTATCTAAAAGCTTCTGAACTTATGTGATAAACCAAATTGTGAGTTAATTAATAGCATCTTTTTGTTCCATCTTAATAGTTTGTTGAAATGCTCCATTTTAAAAAAAATTGTGCAGGTTTCCTTCAGAGAGCGGAACATAGGTTCTACATCTGGCAACTGATCAGTAATTGTCACATTTTTCAGAGGTAAATCAATCCTGAAGACAGTATGTTTTTCAGGACAGTTTTGCAATGATTGTAAATAGTTTTGTTACTTCTTTTTTCCAAGAACAGTCAGATATCAAACTTGATTATTTCCATTTAAACTAGATCTTCTAGGTAGAAATAACAGTATGCTGAGCTAATACTATTAACAGCATACCTAATGGATCTTCTTCTGTATGAATACATTTGGCCATGCATTGATTAATTCAGGATTCTGCCTGAACGAATATATCCATGTCTTCTCTAGGATTAAAATGATGGTTGATATGAACAAGATCCTTGGTTTAGTCTACAGGAATTGAATAGACATCAACCATTATTAAAAAACTTAAATAAAATTGATGGCAGAGAATTTAAATGCTAATCTCACTAAGAAGGTTTAAATTAGGAATAATAGGGGTTTAATTATATAGCGATTTGATATTAATATAAATCTTGTTAAAAATTAGCAAGAAAAGAATACTTCTTTTTATGATCTAGGTAATAAAGCACTTTAACTAACTTTCATTTATAGAAATGATAGTTTTTGCATTTTAGATTGGTTTGGGTTTTTTAGCTTCAAATAAGGTTGAGAAATGAAACAGCATACCAAAGGTGTTGCCTTTTGAAGGCATGACAGGTTTGCTCAAATCAGTTTGACGTTCCAATCCAGATTTCTAATTTTTAATCAAGTTTAACACATTCCATATGATTCCCAGACCTCACTATATTAGTTTTCATCATAAATCATTGTATCTACTTAGTGTCATAAAGTACAGTAGGAAAATCATACTGAAAATTCTTATAATATGGACAGAGAAAATGCACTCACTACTAGGAAGTATGATACCACAAACAGGCATTTTTTTAAGAGGCCATGTAAGTTTTTCACGTTTATGGTGATTACCTACCAGGCAGTGCAAGGAGATTCAATTTAATTATTTGACTTCCTGACATACACCCAAGAAAGAAAGTGTACATGCAAACACTCTTTGCGGGGCTCAGAAAGATAGATGACTAGGCTTTCAATGACAAGAAACACATCAGAAATTTCAAACTCTGCCTGCCTTGTTTCCTTTGTATTTCAAAATAAAATTATTTTCCTTTTTTTTTCATGGACAAAGCCACACAGCCCTGAAAACACATATATAATACTCTATATATTGCAAAAAAAAAAGAAAGAGAACTGATTATTTTCTTCTCCAATACAGAAAGCATTTTCCATTAAAAAAAAATAGAACTTACAGATTAGCACTTTTTGCATTTTGGACTAATATAGAACTTTTAAAAATTAGACTTCTTTTTCTTTTTTTTTTTTTTTCTGCAGAAAATATATCCTTTATAATTTTTCTTTTCCTACTTCAGTTGAAATTTTACAGGCCCCTTTCTATCCAGCTTTTCCAATCTTAAGCATCCTTACTTCATAGTTTTTGTATGAACGTGCCTATATGCTAGAAAAAGTGGATAAAAGCAACTCAGAATCAAAAATTCTCCAATATTATGGGTTAGTTCTAAAATAGTAAAAATGAAAGATAATTCTGAAATTAATCACATAAAGGTACTGGGGAATGAAATTAAAGTATGGTTTGCTTCTTTGAATTTAACTTTAATTTTATATTTTGCAATACTAAGTGAAATTCCTGCTTAAGATCTACACTGGAAAAGAACAGGTTTAAGTAAGAGAGAATTATGGTTCACTTGACAATGCAAAACATTAATTTAAATGCCTGCAATAGAACTTTAAATGGTTTCCACTTTTAAAATGATTAACTATTCTCAAGTAAAATGATCAGTATAATTCAGTCATCAGTAATATTTTCTAATACGGAAAAATACACAACCGATTTTATTTTTATACATGTTAAATTAATTATTAATGAAAAAATACTAAGACAATAGGAATGAGAATAGCATGTTTGCACTATTTACATGAGAAAGTATTTTGGCTATTGATTAAGCATCCTTTATTACCATGTTTAAGAATTATATTCAGAGAACAACAATATAGTAAAAACCAAACCTTAAAGTTTAAATTAAAATTTAGAATATTGCTTATAAAAAGACATCAGAAATGTTATATTAATTTTAAAATTGGTCCAATTTTTTGCATAAACAATTCACTTAATTTTGCATAACAGAAAGTACAACTTCAGGAATCATATAATTGAGGATTTAATACAAATATATTTTACCACTTCTTTTATTTTTAAATTAATGTATTTTGAAAGGACAATAAAAATGTATTGCAGTCATAAAGTTAATTTCCACCTATTTTTGTGCTTTGAGGTTAATTCTGGTATTACCAACAGTGTCATTCTTTATCTAGACCCTGATTTCCAAATAGATTTTAACTAAAGTAGAGTGAAACACTTAAATGATACCTCACTCTCTAAGTCTTTTAAAAAATACAAAAGCTGTTATCTTTTCTGGACTCCTAAATGTAGATATCATAAGGTCACAGATCTATCATGGATGGAGATGAACCTTAAACTCCATTTCTAATTGTCATTTTGTAATGTAACCTTAAGCAAGATCTTTTTGTTTTGTTAGAAATTGAACAAATTGAGCTAATTTTAAAATAATCATCTACTTTACTGACCTGACTGTTGTGTAATTAGGGGTTTTCAATTGAATTTTTTAAAAAAGATTATATCTAATTTATCTTTTTGAGTTTTTACTTGTTTTTAGAACAACCATTTCATTATATTGTCTTATAAATTAAATAATGAAATATTTACAATTAATTTCTCTAATTTAGCATGTCTCATTTACCATTTTCTTTCAGCACATCAAACAATCTGTATGGAATTCTTTCTTATTCATGTTTAATTAACAATAAACATGTTTTAGCTCAGAGATTATTTCCAGGCATTTTTATGCAGTAACACAAATATTCAGTGTGTGAAATTCAGTATTTGTGTTGTTTATGGACTAAATTATTCACAATGTGTGAGTTAGTCAAGCCAAGCTCAGCCAACTCACAATGAAAGAGACTATACTAAATCCCTTAGATTTCTGTATTGTCAGAGAAAGTTTATTTTCTCCTCAGCAGTAAGATGCAGCAGACTTAAGGATCTTTAAGAGTTTCTAGACCAGTTCTTTCTCAAAACATACACATAATCACTTCTATTACAAATAATCTACATCAATATTTACTGCTTAGACACAACAGACTTTCATTATTCTGTATGTAATTCTGTGATATGTGTAGGTATGCAGATGATAAGATATTGCAAAGAGATCCATCATATAGCAATAATACTGAACAGTCTTGGATTGGAATTTTGGAAAGAAATCTAATTGTGTTTTCTATATAACAACAGAACTCTGATATCTGCTAAGCTGGTATTTTTTGTGATCATAGTCACTGTCAGAGGAAATACATTTAGTGTTTAATTGATGTGTAATTCCAATTTTTCCCCACACATCTTAAAAATATTTTCATATTCAGAAGAAATTTTAAGATGGCCTTTTACCTACCCTTCAGTTATAATCCTGAGTTATCCCTATCCCTCCTCCACATCAGGGTACAAAACCCCAAAAGAGTCTTATCATAGTTAAGTGTGTTTTCCTTAATCTATCATTAGGTTACCAAAATGAATATAAGAGAAAAACATACCATCACACATACACACATTCTCTGAGGCTCTACATTTGATATAAAATGAAGAACTGACTTTTTTTTTCCCCCCGTCCCTTGAATTACTAAGTTATGGGACTGGAATATTCATTGCTAGCATCTGTGTTAAGTAATTAAACTGTGGTGCTGAAACCACTTTCACAACATGAATGTTTTCCCAGAGCTTATGATTTAATAAGCCCATTTATTAAATTCTTTAATATTATTTTCTCTAAGTGGTCCCTTGTTATCTTTTATCACACCATTCAAATTTTAATTTTAACTTAATTTGTAAAACTGTCCACACTTTTTTGGCACACATACTGACTTCTGTCAGACTACTAGTACTACCGGATCTATCCTTGAAACTGTTACTAACTTGATCAATTTACTTATGAACTTGATGTGTTACTGATTCAAATATTATTCAGTTCAGGAAAAGAGTAATTGTTTTTCTCCCCCCTTCCCCCACAGCTTCTGACTCTAGTGAAGTCTTTTCAAAATGATTTTATCAGTCTATGTATTTTATATAGTGGCTGAGGTAAGGAGTTCAAAATCTAAGGTGCAAGGTTTCTACATGTAATCATACTGATGAAGAGATCTACATGCTAGGCACTCTCCTGTAAATGAAGAAAATATTTTTATTTAGAGATAAATCCCTTCTTAAAATAAATACCTATCCCATATGTTGGATATTTACTTTCTAGATATCTAGTTAGGCGAGATGAATCTTTTTTAGAGTTCTTTGTATTTTTTCTTTTCTTATCCTTGTGGAAAAAAGCAGTATCATAATTCTGAGACCCATGCATATTTTGCAATAGTGTTAAAATTCTACATAAGAAATAGTCGTGATTTAACCCCAGCCAGCAACTAAGCACCACACAGTTTCTTACTCAATCCCCATTAGGATGGGGAGGAAAGTCTGAAAAAATAAGTAAAACTCATGGGTTAAGATAAGAACAGTTCAATAACTAAAATAAAATATAATAGCAAGAGCAACAGCAAGAGTAAGAAAGAGTAATGAAAAAGAATATAGCAAAAAAAAAAAAAAAAACCAAGAAAGACAAGTGATGCACATTGCAATTGCTCACCACATGCTGACTGATGCCCAGCCAGTCCCTGAGCAACAATTGTGACCCCCTGGCCAACTCCTCAGTTTATATACTGAGCTTGACATCCTATGGTACGGAATATCCCTTTAGCTAGTTTAGGCCAGCTGTCTGGACATGGTCCCTCCCAGCTTCTTGTGCTCCTGCTCACTGGCAGAGCACGGGAAAACAAAAAAATCCTTGACATAGGATAAGCGCAACTTAGGAAGTAAAACATCACTGTGTTATCAACATCTTCCTCACACTAAATCCAAAACATAGCACTGTACCAGCTACTAGGAAGAAAATTAACTCTGTTCCAGTCAAAACCAGGACAGAAATCAGAAAAGTTCTAGACATCAAATTGCATTCATAAGGAAGACGAACAAAAAAAAATCACATAAAAATAAGAGAAAATAAACTCAATACACCAACACTAGAAGCAACAAGAAGGTTAGACTATGACAAAATGTTCCCTTGTTATCTTTTATCACACCATTCAAATTTTAATTTTAACTTAATTTGTAAAACTGCCCACACTTTTTTGGCACACATTTTCTGGTCTCTTTTGGTACATATATAATCTCTAGCATGTTGATGGCTCAATTAAAACTAGAGAAAAAAATGTTTCTAATTATGTATTTTTCTTTATGCAGAATCAATTTAAGGGAGCAGGAAGGATGCAGAAAACAGCACTACACTGCAAAAACAGGTACATAACATTAGGGAAGTCCAACCCATGTCTTAGACATCTCATTACCCTTTTTCCAGAAAGACAATTCAAGATCATACGCCATTGTACCAGTCCAAGCAATTGCAATCCCTTTTTCCTTCCTTTAGTTAAAAGTGACAGATTTCAAATGATGTCAAGAGCAAAAAAGTAGTCTGCTTTTAAAACTATCGGTTGTTAACAATTGCTGAGAATAGCCATTGATCTATGTATTATTTTAAGAAATTAAGCACAGCTTGCATTAAATAGGTGTGGAAATTTTATATGTTATAATAAGGTAAACTTCTTGGTTTGACTCAGTCAAGGTTTCAAGGAAATTAGGTGTGCAATTTAATCTGTGCCTTCCAGAGGCTGTACAGCATGCTCTTCCCTAGATAATTCCACGTTGCTCCTGAACAGTCAGGCTTTATCTACTCCACTGATATATTTCAATGTCTGTTTTGGGGGTATTTGTGGCCCACGTTGAAAAGTCTTTCTGCCTTGTTTAGATCTCAACAGAACTGTGAAGCCTGAAGAAAGCTTGTTTTCCTCCTATAAAAAACCTTCACTCTCCAATTTCTTTGTTGCCCTTGTTAATTAAAATAGAAGCCTCTACTACATTATAAACTCCACAAAATAATTTAAAAATCCAGTAGCACTGGATTTTTGCTATTATTGTCACTCATGAGCAAAATATATTACTGTAGAGTGAAACAGCAGTGTTCATTATATCCAATGCAGTTTTAATATGATGGCAATTCTCATGCTGTATGGCGCTGCTCATAGATGAAAACGCAGCCAGCACAGGTCTAAGGGGAACAGGTATCTGAACAGGTATTCAAAACATGATTTGTAAAAGTGGTCAGGAACTTGCAACTGTGTTTAGGTTCATAAACTACAGTGGTAGTTTTTTAAATGTACTTAGTACTTACCCAGTTTCATTAAAATTGCTATGAACAGCTGGGTGTTAAGCGTGTTGGCAAGTCTCAGAATATCAAGTAGATGCCTAAATAACAGTGGAGCTTTGCTCAAAGTTATGCTAATTTTCATTGCTGAGATCCATGCAAGCTATTATGATGTTTATTTGTGTGATTAAAAAATGAGTGTAAAAGATTTTGAACTGGAAAATTACATGGGGTACACCACTGTTACTTGATCCACCCCCATTGCATTAACTTTTAATATTCCTTGAACATATAACATTTTCAAATGTGAGTTATAATATCCCAGCATCCTAATCAGTTAAAATTTATTGAAAGAACTCAAAAATATGTTGCCAAACGGGATGACTAAATATCTACGCACATATCGAGCAATGTCTTCAACAATCTGATATAATCTATAATCTGACAGTAACTAAGACAGAAAAAGATAGAAAGGTGCCAAATAATCACTATAAATAATATGACTTTGTGAAAACATAACAGGCAAAACATGTCTTCTCATTTTCTGCAAATAAAACTCTATTACACATTTAAGTATGCACTGAAAATAGTGCTGTTTTGAAGGTCAAGAAAGGATATGCTCTTATTTATATGGTTAGAGGTTATAATGGATTTTGATATAATGTAATGTATCAATAAACATGTGTGTTCATGTGGACAATTCTATTCATTCTAGTGGAGACATTTATGAGCATAAATAATTCACATCACAAGAATAGCAAAGAATGAGCAAGAGAATAAGAATATTTTTATCAAAACACTGTTCTGAATATTTGGCAATGCAAAATTAATATAAAGAGAGACAATTTTCTATTCATTGTCATTCCCCAATAATTTTATGACCATGTGCAAAACTCATTTACCTAGTGAAGATCCACTCTTCCACTAAATAAATTTACCCCAACATTTTTAATAGCAAACCATATGTTCAGTATATCATGAGATACTGAATGAAAAGTCATGTAAGTTGCCTGTGGTTAGGATAAAACAATAGTGTTATAGTATTATGTTGCCACAATTTTCTATTGGAACATCATCTCATGACAGCCTCAAGCCATTTACTAATACTTTACTGATACTTACTGTTATTTACTAAACTTTACTGATAGAAATCCATATTAGGAAATTAATGTCACACATAACTGAGCTGGTTACCATTTTCACTGCTTACAAATTTTCAGACTGTCACTTATCTGCAAAAGAAATGCCAGCCATATTGACTGGACTTTTGGACAATTCTGGAATTAGCTAAAAGACAAAAAGGATCCTTTTGGATCGTATCTGCACACTGCATTGAACTATCACATCTTTCATCAGATAAAATATCAGCTGCCAAGATACCTCCCCAGCCAGAGAAGCTCTTATAAAAAAACTAAGATGGTAGCATTGCTGCATAATCTATATAAGAAAAGTAAAGAAATGTCAGTGTATTCTGCCTGTACTGACTATTATCAACTCATTGCCATTTCACAGGCAAATGAAATTTCAGGCCGAAATTTCTCCTACATTGATAAACTAACAGAGGAATAAGGAGATCATTATAGAAACTTGCCTGAAACCTCCTTCTTTTTTTGACTGAGAAGTTATTAATTCAGAATGTAATTAATTTATTTTTATTTGCTTGAAGTTAGCATAAAAATTATGTTTAAAATATTGTCAAATTTCTCACATTCCCAAATTTATATTATTCTGATAACAGGTCAATATTCAAATTAAGTGATTGCTTAATTCACTTGCTTAAAACCAAGCACTTAGCACCATTTGATATGTGACATGGTGTCTAAGAACCCACACAGGGGCAGTAAATATAGCACTAGATTTATGAGGGAATGCTTCCAGAAAAATCTGCTGGGAGCCAGACAGCATGATAATCCATGGCACCTCTCAAAACAGCACAAAGGTTTGTCCCTGTGTGCTGGGAACCTCACTAGATCTTCATCACCTACCGTGGGAAGTCGGGAGTCTAGCTGATGTGGAGAGGCCTACACATACATAGATGAATAAGAAACTGAATCATATCTTCAGTCCTTTGAGATGCAAGTTATAATCTCCTGGCATCCAATTAATTTAGAAATGATTGAAATAATTCACAAAATGTTGTAGAGGATGACTGAATATACACATATACTTAGCATTTACCATAGATCAGTAGGTGAGAATCACTCATAAAAACCTACAACTCTAATCAGGTATGAATTCATATCACCCACACTTCATTAGTGATGCTAGAGATGGTTAGAAAACTAAAATAGGTTATCACTTCATATTATCAATCATACTTCATATAAGCAATCAATCCTGCTTTGAAGGTAAAAGTTAGAGACAGATGGACATAGAACGGTATCTTCTATTTTTACCAAGGAAATTGTTTCTTATATCCCAATATAGAAAAGGGCAGAACTTGATGAACCTTAGTCTCATGACTGCCTGGTTAATTGTTTTTTTATTAGTACACAGAAATACCTCTTCACCAAATGCCAGCTGAGCTGCAAAAGGAATTTACACGTTTGCCTCACAACGTCAATTATCCAAGCTAGGATTTAAAGGGTTTCTACTCAATTATACTATGCAAATTCATATACACTTTTAAAATCATGTACAGCCAGATGTAATGTGTGCATTCTGAGGGGATTCAGAGGCTTAGCATTTCCTACAGTTTCCCTACAACATGTCTGTAAAAGTAAGAACAGAACCCATGTGGATCAGTTCACTTTCTCTCCAGGGACTTACAGGGTATTTAAGTACTTCACTTTATAAGGACTGGATTGTTTCTGCCCCTGTGGAAGAAACCTAATTGGAATGCCTATATTAGTTTCTCTGGATCTGAGCCACAGTGTATTTAATACTAAAAGACTATGCCTTATCCTACTGATGTGATTTGCAAGAAAGTGGTATTACAAAAAGCATTGCAGAGAAAGACAATTATATCTATACTTTACACTATGCTATTTTTTAGCTTTGATAGTTAACCAATGATCTGCTATTACAAGCAGTTGCAAAAACCATCCATTATAAACATAGCATACTGGTGAAGTACAAGTTATTTTTTAACTTAACTATTTTTGCAAGTAAATATTTGTGTTCTTTTTACTTTTCTGGGAAACATTAAAAGAGAAGTATAACATACTCATTCTTTAGTAGTCATGCTATTCCAAGCACTCAAGAGTTATCTCCTAACTCTTACTTGTAAATTTCTTCAGCAGCCCAAATGTCATATAGCAACTTCTCACACTCTTAAAGATTAAAAAACCTTAAAAATAATCTTTTGCCCAATAGAAGCTGCACACATTCTTGGCTCATGCTGTAGCCTCAACTTTAAAAGCTACATTACACTGTGAACAAACAACCAGCAAAACTAAATTTTCATCTTAGTAAATGTGACTACATGGCTAGTAAACAAAATAGGGTTAGGTAGAGGCTCAAACATGCTGATGAATTGCAGTGAATGTTCCAGGTACAGCTTGAGTCAAGGACAGGACATACAAGCATAGAAGGAATCACTCTGTATTGGGAAAGGAGGAGGGAAAGATAAGAAGCATTCAGTGATAGAAACTCTTCTATACTGTTTGCCTTCAGGGCCTGAAGTTAATGCTTTAGCTTCAACCACAGACAAGGTTACACTTTTGCCTATACAGAATTAGTGAGGATTCAGATGAACTGGTTTGTTCCCGGAGTTGTGAGTGGATAGTAATCACTACATCATGCATCATGTGGAAGGCAATCATTAGATGATGGCCCAGGACCACATGGACAGTCTACTATAAAATAAATGAATAATTAAATAAATAAATGTGTGTATGTGTATGTATATCCACGAACCAATATATGCTGGCCACCCAGATGGAAAGCAGCCTGGCAGAACAGGAGCCAGATGTGCTTCTTTACTGCACAGAAGTCTAATAGTGTCCTGGGCTGCATTAGACTAAGCACTGTCAGTAGGTCAAGGGAGGTGATTCCTGAAGCCAAACATGGGAGTGCTGTGTCCAGTTACAAGTTCTAGGTTCTTCAGCACAAGGCAGACATGGACATACTGCAGAGAATTCAGTGAAGGCTCATGAAGATGACAGACTGGAGCATCCATCTCTCCTATGAGGAAGGGCTGAGAGAACTGTGACAGTTCAGCCTGAAGAAAAAGCTCAGGGGAATCTTACTAATGTGTATAAATACCTGAAGGGAGGGTGCAAAGAGGATGGAGCCAGACTCTTTTCAGTGGTGCCAAGTGAGAGGACCAGAGGCAATGGACACAAACTGAAACAAGGAAGGTTCTGTCAAACATCAGGAAACACTTTTATACTGCAAGAGTGACTGGGCCCTGCACTGTCCTTGAAGGTATTCAAAAACCATTTGGACACAGTCCCGTGCAACTGGCTCTAGATGTCCCTGGTTGAGTTGAGGCATTGGACCAGGTGACCTTCAGAGGTCACCTGTGATTCTTTGATTATGTATATGCTTATCATAACATGTCAAAAAAGACATATCCACAAACTGTCTTTAGTGGTTCTACATTGCTGGTTCTATTATTTCATTCTCAGCTTCATGATACTTTCCTTTTAATATGTTAATACTGATTGGCTTCTCCCAAATTCTTATATTTAATTTTGAATTGCATTGTTCAATATCCTTTTTCTCAAGTCTGACTACATTGCCAATATAATAACTACGCCTTGAAAGTGAAAGGAGGTATCATAAAAACTCAGGCTATAACTTTAAGCCTTCATTTTAAGATGATCTCAGTACCATCTTTCCAATCTGTTAATAATCTCTGCAGTGTATGACTTCATCTTTTTTAGTGAATTTATATATAAGGAACCCAGATCTCTTTTTTTCTCAAAGGTCTATTGATTAGCTTTTAATTTCAACCTGGTTTCTCTCCAGAGACCTCTTCTGTTAATTTTCAGTGCAGTGAAAATGACAATGTTTTATCTGCTTTATACCCAAGTATAAGCTACAGTAGGAAAAAAATTACCTCTGGTAATAAACTTATTTACTTCTTAGTAAATTTTTATCTCCAGCTCTCAATAATTTTCTGTTGAAATTTTGTTATATCTTCATTTTAATTCAGAAACAATTTTTAAATACTTCTTTTTAGCATTATAATAAACGTTTATATGATGCACTACCCAATTACAGGCAAGACAAAAAAGACAATTGCCAGAATAATAGCACTCCAAATAATTCTTTTTTGAAACTTCTTAGGAACAGTTTTGAAACTGTTGCTATCTTTTTTCACATACCCTACTCATTGGTCACCTGCACCCTGACTGTCCAGAAAGAAATGTGTTCTCTCTAAAAGTTGGACTGGAATCTGAAGAAAGCAATCTTATGAAAAATTTTCTAAATAATACACAATAAAAATGTTAGAGGTTAAGACAAGTGTTTTAAGAGTTTATATGTGGCTGTCAATGATGTGACATAGGAGTGATTCATGTTGACATTTGTGATGCGTATCTATGATAGGCAGTGGAAATGTAGGACTTAATTCAGTTGCTAAACATGGGATCTAGTAATACTTCATATAACTTAAAGTATCCAGAATATTCTCATGAAAATGACATGTAACAAAGTGCACGTTTCATTTGCATAAATGAGAGACATTAGTGCTGTTGACAGTGTCTCAGGGTATCCTTATGTGTTAGGGCCAATGAGACAACCGAGGAAACCCAGAAGCAGATACTGTGGAGTGTGAACATAGCTACTAAGCTATACAGAGAATTGCCTTTATCACTATGGATAAAGAGATACAACACTCAGCTTGGTAATGTGGGAAACACTGGTTTAAATGCAATTAGCAGTGCAGAGGTAAGCAAAGTATGCGAAGAAGTAAAATCCCTATTGATTGGAGGAATAAAGCCAAATTTTTGAGCAATACATTTAGAATTTCTAGCAGGACTAGAAGTTTCCAAAATAAAAGTAGTTTGAAATCTTGCCTCTAAATTGCTGGAGCCGATACTTCATATATATATCTATATAATCATAGAATCAACCACAGAATCATAAAACACCCCAGGTTTGAAGTGACTTTAAAGTCAAGCTTTCATGAGAAAAGGAGTCTAGATGAAAACAAGTCCATTACTTTACACACATACATATGTTACCTGATATTTGATATAAGACTATTGAAAAAGAAGGTAAACTTTTAAATCTTTGTTCTGTTTTTCACCATTTTCAGCAATTCATAGAACAAACAAAGCAGCTGTATTCCTTTCATCTGACTTACATCAATAGCCTTATTTAAATCTGTAGTGGCGGATCTGGCAGATATTAATTACAAAGAAGATTATTACTAAGAACTAGGACAAGGATCAGTAACCAACAAAGGCTTTATGATCTCTTTCTATACATTATGAGCTAGAGGTGAAGTTGTTTATGAACAGTTTAAGTTATGTCATGTAAGTGCTTGGAAGATTTTAAAAAACACTTTAAAGTGTGCAATAACACACCATATAGTGCCTTCTCAATTGGCATAGATGTTGAAAAATAAACAGCTAATATTTCTGACAAAGAAACCTTTAACAGTCATATTTTACTCTTTCCTTTGTCCATCTTATATTGTAATTAAAACAAAAAAATACCACTCAAACCTCCAACAGCTCAATGTGACACAAAGTGACTGTATAGCTTAGCAACATGATTTCTGATAGTTCTTGCTTTAATCATATCCTTCCTAGCATTTTTTTCTTGATCCCTTTCAGAGTGGGTATATTTTTTGTACATCACAGACATTACAATACCAGTTATCTGGTCATGTAGTGAACTGCCACTCTTAGCCTACCTTCATCTTTCTTCCCATATTCTTCAAAATATTAGGGTGACCAAGATCTGGTGTTTGAAGTCTGTCCCTGGTTTTCTTTTTATTTTGCAGTGTCATATACCCCATACAAATGAACTGCAGGATGCCATTTGAGGATTCTGGTATTAATATTTACTTGATTTTTTTAAGCAGATTTGAATTTGGATTTCTTTCTTGATTTTGGATAAGTGAGTCATTCTGGAAGGTTAATATCCAGAATAGCAGCTAGGATTCCAACCAAAAGTATTTGCCATTGTCATTTTTGTCTTTTTTTCTTTCATGATGTGAAGAAACTAAATTTTTCAGGCTCAGACAGAGAAGAAATTGTTCAACAATATCTCTTACTCTATCAGGGACTCCTTTCTTCATTCATTGGACCCTCAGCTCAGGATTTGATCTCTAAGGAACAGAAAGTATGCTTACATTAACATGAAGAAATTTAGATGTGTAAGAACATTGTCTCTGGCATCCTATGTAGAAAAAACTCCTGTAGATATTGATATGATCGATATCATTGCTAGTACAAGTAATGAATTATCTAAAAGTCACCATCAAAAAACAAGACTGAAGTAGCAGCTGATTCTGATCTTACTCATCACTGCCCAATTCTCACTGTTGTGATGCTTCCCATAAATAGCGTGGGACACACCCAATATAGAGTGCCAAAAAGGGCTGTGATGGGTTGACCCTGGCCAGCTGCTAAACACCAAACCTGTCTCCGACTCTCCTCTCTTGTGGGATGGGGAGAAAACAAAAGGAATGTGAAAAGATTGATGGATTGAGATAAAGATAGTTTATTGGAGAAAACAAAACCTGCACACACAAGAAAGTAAAAGAAAAAGGAATTCACTCACTACTTTGCATCAGCAGGCGGATATCCAGACATGTCTTGGTAAACAGGGCCTCAATATGTGTAACAGTTGCTTGGGAAGGCAAATACCATAGCCACAAGCATCCTTTCCCTTTCCCTCAGCTTTTTATTGCTGGCCATGATGCCACATGGTATGAAATACTCCTTTGGTCAATTTTGGTCAGCTTTCTCAGCTGTGTATCCTCTTGCCCACTGCTGACTGTCTTTTGGAGTGGTAATAGGGTGGGGAAGAGAAAAAGTCTTGATGCTGTGTAAACACTGCTCAGCAATAGCTAAAACAATGGTTTGTTAACAACACTGTTTCAACTACAAGTGTAAAGCGCAACACCATATGGGCTTCCATGAAGAAAGTTAACTCCACCCCAGGTAGACCCATCAGACTATCTGAAAGGAGAAAGATTATCTATAGGTACTGAAGAGAAGAAAATGACAATTTACTTCTCTGGAAAAAAAAAAAAAAAAAAAAAAAAGGAACTGATGCCTGCAACACAGAATCATAGAATCATTCATTGGAACAGAGCTTCAGAGGACCTTCAACGGTCAGCTAGTTCAACCTCACTCAAACCAGGGCTAACACCAAAACTGAATTTGCTGATCACCTGGTCTAGCTAATACAGGAAAACCTTCAACAAAAAAAGATTACTTAACCTCTGAAAAACTTGCTGCAGTGGTTTACCGCTTTCCAAGTGATTCCCCCCTGCAGCCAATATCCAACCTGAACTGTTGAGGCTACAACTTGGGTCATTATCGCCTTCTAACATATTGTGGTGCTCCCAAGAAGAATTTGGTTTCATCATCTTAATTTCAAGAATTCTTAAGTTGCTATTAGGTCATTGCTTAGTTTCCTATTCACCAGATTAAACAAGTCCACTTCCTCAGCCTCTCCTCTCCTAATTGACGTACCATCTTGGTAGCTCATCACTGGATCTTCTCCAGTTTATTCCTGTATCTTTGAATTGTGGAGTGCAAAATTGGAAACTATTTCAAGTGCAGCCTTAGAAGCACT
This sequence comes from Ceryle rudis, assembly GCA_033439905.1. Taxonomy (NCBI): domain Eukaryota; kingdom Metazoa; phylum Chordata; class Aves; order Coraciiformes; family Cerylidae; genus Ceryle; species Ceryle rudis. The sequence continues at coordinate 20,619 of JAAGNO010026206.1, forward strand.
AGGTATTATGGGAATAATAATTCATCCTGCTGACAGAATTTTTCCTGGTACAGACCAATATGCAGTTTTTCTCATTCATGCTGTTGGCTCATATTCAACCCAGTATCTATAATAATACCTCTTTTTTTTTTTTTTTTTTCTGAGAATATTTATTATTCTGCCTGTCCTCAACTTGTTATGATATCTGCTGTTACTCGTCTTCAGTTTCACAACTCTGCACTTCTTGGGTTTCTGTTGGCCCAATCCCGAAATTTATTGATGTCATTCAGGATGAAGGGCTGCCATCCATTTCTTTAAAATTCTGGTCAGTTTTGATTATATATATACAGAGTATTTAGCAGTTACAGATCATAATCACAGTAACAGTAATGATGATTTAAAAAAAATAATAAAAATACCTGAGGTGGAAGCAGTGGTAATCTAATATAAGCAAGCAGCATGCTTAGGTCATTGCATCGCCTCTGCATATCGTATTTCACCCACATCATTAAGGCATGGAAAATGGTCTCCTCATCAGGAACATTCACATCATCACTAGCAAGAAGTTTATGGAGTTCTTCAGCAGGTAGAAGTAAAAATTCTTGATTTCTTATAACTTCCATTATATTCTCCTGAGAAGAAGAAAGTATTTCATATTCAGTAATACAGGAAGAAAATAAAAGCAGCTGTTAAAGCTAATAAACCCATAGGATTAGTCAATATCTGCCATACCCAGCCCTCCTGCAGCTCATGAGAAAAACAAACCAACTATGATTAGAATTCAACACCTGTAGTTGTAATTCATATATTAATATATAAAGAAAAAAATATGAAGATTATATGGTAATATTGTAATCAAAATCTGTCAGAATTAGTAAAGGCTAGGGTTGATCTGCACACTGTTTGAAATTACTATAAACTCATTTGTAATTGAGGACATTCAACATATTGTAAATCTTTACATGCACATTCCACTTTTTACTGCATTTTTTCACTATCTAATCAATTTCTTAAATAAATTGATGGTCATAGGAAGTTATATTGTCAATATCCAGATGATGGCTGTCTATACTGATAGGAAGATCAACACCATTTCTTGAGTTTGTTTAGAACAGATTGTTCATATCCAGCAAATGTGCAGTTAAAATCTCACACAATTGAAATTTATAATACATATAGGAATTAACTATAAAAACTAAACAAAAACTATATAAACTATATGAGAACACATAAATTTAAAAAATGTTTTCATGTGAATCCTAAGGATTCATGAGAATCCTAAGGATTGAATTAAGTGCTCTCTGAACTAACTACCCTGTATTAATAGGACACAATGGAAGCACAGTTCTACAGGGCATCTTTCTCCAAGTATTTCTTTTAGGGTGATTGATCTCTGAGGAGATGTTGCAAATATGTCCTCATTTTCTTGGTTCATATACAATTGTAAGAAAAAAATGAAGTAGCTATAGACTGGAGAAACAAGACCCTCCTCCTTTAAAAACCTCTTTTTTTAAAAAAAAAAACAAACCCAAAATGTAAAAAGTGTTGGAGGAAGAAGTTACAATACCTGATAGATAAAAAAAAATAATTAATTTAATAATAATATTTTGGATAGACTTTGTGAGAGTAAGATGAAAAACAGGGAAGGAATGACAAAACATCAGTCAAGGACTTAAGTGTAAGTACATCAGACATGAGGGAATTGGATAATTCTACTGCTATGCCCACTCAATTCAGTTCCTAGCATACTAGAATTTAAATTAATTCTGTCTATAAATGGTTGTTTGGGTCTAGGCCAGGTAAAAGCCAACCCAAACGTTGTCCTTCCCTGCCCAATGCAGGACTAAAAAATTCTTATTTTAATTCCCAAACATCACATTTTTGAAAGTTACTGTTTAAAAGAACCTATTAAAAATTAAATGCATATTATGCTATATAAGGTAGTAGAGATGAATAACACAGACATAGATAACAAAATCATGACAGATAAAAGTTCATTGAAATGTGTAATACTATTATACCTCAAATACATATGTGCAAATAGAATAAATTAGCTAAAGCTGAAAGTGATGCTTACTGTTATGAATGTGAATACTTCTACAAGGAAAACTTTACTTTGAATGAGTAACATTTTAACTTTACATATAAACCCAAAATGGGATGCTGCACAATAGACAATCAAAAGTATATACGGTCATAGTCTGCAGTAACAATGATGTTATGTTTACATAACTGATAATTAGCTAAAAACACTACTCAGGTCTTGCCGTGTTTTTGTTTTTGGTTTGTTTGTTTGGGTTTTTTTTGGTTGTTGTTTGTTTGGGGTTTTTTTTTGTTTGGTTGGTTGGTTTTGTTTGGTTTTGATTTTGGTTTTTTTTGGGGGGGGGGCGTTA
>JAAGNO010026207.1:0-24225 GCA_033439905.1 Ceryle rudis
TGCTCAGGTTCCTCAGGAGGTCACAAACCTGATTTTCACATACAATGGGAGTGACTTCACCACCTTGATTCCTGCCTTGTAGTTTTTTTACTGGAGAGATGTTGAGAGAGAGGTTGCTAGTGAAGACTGAGAAAAAAAAAACCAAACTGCTGTAGGGTAGGTAAATGCTGTTCCTGCAATCCTTTGTTGTTTCCATCTTGTAAGGTAGTTTTGATTAGGCCAAAAAATACTCATCATGGGTTCATAGAGGTGGGGGAAACTCACCCTGTTAATCCCACAGCTAGCACTGTCAGCAATGCTGACGTCTATACTGTTTTGGTAATGTATGTAAAGAAACTGTCCTGCAGACATGCTCCATGTTGTCCATGACATTCAGAAGTTACGCAATTTGCAGCAAAATGGCTAAAGGTCATGCCTAAGTCTGGTAAGAGTTTACTTAAGGAAAGAGATTGGAAGCAATTAGGAGAAACCAGGCCAAACCACAAGCAGCAGACACCTTTTGCGGTGAAGTTGCACGTGCAGAAAGCATAGGCTCTTTCTCACCCTAGGGCTGGTACAGTTGCCGTGCAGTTTCAGGCCATTCTGGTGTTTTGTTCATTTGTAATTAGTGCATTTCCTTGCCAGATTGTCTGTTACAGCAAGGGCAAGGTTACATCATAGAAGACACATTAAAGGCAGGCTAGTCCTGAACAGGCCTTGCTGGACATGTGTCTTTTTTTAATCAGGGCCTTAATATTCATTCTTCCCCCTGAGAACTAAACGGTGTTCTGTGGTGGTCCATATTTACCACTATTTAGCTTTAACCATATTCTTATGCAGCTAATTCCATTTACATTTTCCAAAGGAAAATGATGAAACATTTAGCCATCTCCTGTTTCTTAATTTACATTGCCCGGAGAGACCCTGCACCATCTGCCATTAGTGCTCTGACCTAAGTCCAAAGTCAATGCAGCTCAGAGACCTCTCAATGCCATACACCCCTCAGAGCTAATGGAACTGAAAGTGAAAGGCTGGTTATTACTTTGAAGTCGAGTCTGCAGAATCGCCCCTCCTCAATAATTACATCTTCAGGCACTTGAGTAAAACGTGGCTGAAAAAACTTCTCCTGGATTGAGTCATGGCCACGTTCATCTCCTCTTGAGGATGGTCTGCTCCTAAGAAGTGGACAGAAACAGTTAAGTGCGTAAAAGTTACCATAGTGCATATGATGTTGAAGCACCAATTTCAGCTAGAATCCCTCAACGTGTTTTAGAATCCAGCACTACAGTTCTGGTTTGGTTTTCAGCTATAAGGCATGGGTTTTGTTCAACCACTTCTCTTGCTAAAGTAGTTCAACACAGAAGCTTAAATGTACAAACCCTTCATCTTTGGCCTAATATCAGAAAGAATTTACAAGAGCAATACAGGCTGTGTTTCATCATGCTGTGTTTCATCACACACATTGTCAGACCGTGCTTTGACCAGAGATTAATTTTCCTGGACACAAAGCATATTTGCCCTAGGTACACAGAGTCTTTAAACCTCTAGTTTACATTATGCTTAGAATGGTCTGGATTAAGATCATAGGCATCATCAGCCACCCACAAATGGCAGCAATTTAGTTGAAAGGAAGTGAATGAATTTGGTAATTACTACTTTAGAAAATGTGGTAAGTAGTGAAGTAAAACTAACACTGTCTAGAAACATTTGAAATAAGGTCTTAAAGAAAGCAGCAGCAGCACAAGCTTATGCATTACCTTGAATGTGTTGTAGGAACCTGCAGCCTGTTTTCTGCATTCTGGTGTTTGGAAAGAAAAAGAGGAGAGGTGACTTAACTTGGAGAGAAAGTTTTATCTATAAACTGAATGAGAAGCCATGTTAAGTTCATTTACTGACTACTGCTTAAAAGCAAACGGAATACTCCAGAAGTCACTGCGACAAGAGGTAAAGGAACTCGCATCAGGAGCTCGTACACTCAGTTTGCAGCCTAGGCTTTGCCATGACAGTAACAAGTGCTATTAATAGAACAGCACAACTTCTCATCACTCTGCACAGGTGATAGGTGCAGCAGTTTTGTGTGGCACACAAGGCTTTTGGCCAGCCAATAACCTTTGTTAGAGGGGAGTAGTACTATTGGCAGTATCTAAAATGAGAGCTAAATACAGAATGTCCTTCCCCATAACAGGAATAGAAGTGGAATTGCTGGCAAGAACACTGTATTGTGCCCCCTTAAATATGGTACCAACAGCAATGGACACATGCTGAGCTGGAAAATAGTTTTCTTTCTAGATCACAGCACCAGCTAAGCTCACTGACAACTCCACAATCACATGAGTAAATCTGCCAAAGTACCCAGGATTGATTTCTGCTAGGAACTTGGATGTTTGGAAAATGCAAGCAGAGTTTATTACCAGTGACTCATTTTAGCAATGGAGTCAGAGAGAGAAAACTCTGCATGGAAATTTCTGGGGTGTTTGCATTGAGCCATTACAATGCTTCATTCTGTGCTCTGTAGCTAAGTCCTATGGAACGTGTAAGCCTGAGTTTAAACTTCAAGCACAAAAGCTGTCTTCACTTCAAGCATTATATGAATGAGGGTTTTGCTGGACTGAACTTAGTTCCGAGTCCAAAGACAATTGCTTGTATCTGCTCATTTACACAAGTTCTGCACAATTATTACTTGTCTTGTGAAATGATGCCGTAATGAAGTTGCTGATAGTTCCAAAGTTCTATTATGTGGACTGACGGTGTAGCGAAGTTCCTGAGGAATCAGGAGGCTGAAGGAATCAGTAACTACAATATTATAAACTAAGACTGAACAATGGGAGTAAGATCTCCCAAACGTAAGTCTATCTCTCCTTCCAATACTCCTTTTTATGCAGCATTTCACACACCCTGTGAAGTTGTCAGTCATCTTGTTTTGACTGAATGTTTCCTCGTTCTCTGCAAAAGATTAGACTTCTCTTGCTCTCTGACATCCATAATATTCCCTTCTTCCCTGCTGTTGTCAGATGATTGTTGGAGAGAAATCACTCAAATTGCATATTCCTTCCTTGCTGTGATCTTAAGTACCTCTTGCATCGAAGAGTTTTGCTAACTGCGCTTTGGAAGGTGTGTGCCAGCCTGTGGGCTCTCCGTGGGCATGCAGCAGGAGGGATGTTTTCTTTGGCTGCACAGGTACCCAGTGCCACATCACAGACATTTCCGCTAACTTTGATCACAGAAGTGCCAAAGAGAGCTTTAAACTAGCCTGAATAACCAATGAGTGAAGCAAGGCTCCAACTAAAATGGTTCTGACAATGCCGATAGTAGTAGGTTCTTGTCTATCAGCATGTGGGCTGCTAAAATATCCGCTTTTCATTCTCTTAATGATTGCAGGCTCCTCGAAGGGCTAAAACTCAACCAGTCCGAGCCCAGGACCCTGATCTCTTGCAGTCAATGTCTCTTATTCCAAAGAGTGACAGGTGTTAATCTTGCTGTCTTGGCCAAGTCTGAACTCAGGCTGTTAGAGTGGGTACCTGCAGCCCTCACTGTGCTGCTCCCAGCCTGTCCCAGGCAGGGTGTAACGTGTGGTGCAGCAGCTGTTGTAATTCTTCCCTGGAGAGGTCATTGCTACAGATCAGTCCCAGCAAGGGGATGGTGCTAAAATTCCCCACCTCTGCCATCACCACCACCCACCCACACAAGGGAAAAAAACAAACCACCAAATCCCCACTATACAGAGCTCTGCCAGTGAAAGCTGTCCCCATCCCCTTCCCCCCTCTACACTGGAACCAAATAAACCCCATCTCTCTGCCCTGTTCAGGTACAAGTCCCAGCACAATCAACAGGAAACCCTTGCTCTAGATACAAGTCCCCATTTACCTGTGCGTTCAGCATGTTGTCTTCACTTTGTGTTTCCAACACAGATGCAGCATTTACTGGTCCTAGCAGCCTCCGAGCCATTCTTTCTTCATAAGTTAATCGCTTAAAGGAGAGCAGAGAGAAATTCTAGTCAGAAGTCCATTTACTATTTCAGATCAGCTCGTAAGAGTGCATTAATGTGCCACAAATTCAGGGTGTGGTTAATGAAAGCAGTGGCTGAATAGAAGCACCATGTCTGTTCCAGAGGGTTTGCAGTCTGATGTCTACTGAAGTCAGCCTTGATATATACAGTGCTGAAATGCATAAAAGATTAAACTGCCTGTTCATCAAAGCCTCTCTAATGCCATCTGTGGTCTTCCACTCCTCCTCTTTCTCTGATGGGATTATTTATGGGTAAGTGATGGCATTATCTCAGAAGCCAGAGTAATCCCAGGGTACCTTTCTGTTAGCACTGGGAAAACTTCCCAAGTTATTCAGATGTGGATTTACTTCAGGAGCTAGAGGCATGATGGATGCTAGCATCCCCTATGCCCAAAAAAGCAAGAGCCACACCAGAAGCAGGCACAGCCAGAGACGAGCACCACTACTCCTGAAAGCCCAAAGGGAGATTATGCCAGAGCAACAACCACCTTATGAAACGCTGTGTGCTGTCCTGAGAGGAGGCAAGAATGTCTTTCAGTCACGTAACAGTAAGTTACTATAACGTGTATGCAGCACAAAGGGGTAAATATGAGCAGAGGTAAACTCAAGTTCTGTCAGTTGGATTACTTCAGAAGAGTATGTTAATCCCCTGAGGAGCACAACAGCCGCCACTTCAATTCCCACAAAGTTTACCTTGGGTTTGGATTTTGTCACATGAGGACAAATTAATTTCTACTGGGTATGGGACATGTATGTGACTACTCCTAGTACATGGATAAGCAGGGATTGAGGGAGGCTTGTGGGACTTTTCTTTAGAAGAGAGTGAGAGAGACCTTTTGGAAAACCTGTGAAAGCTTAATATCCCTGAGGTTGTTCCAGCTGTATCAAGTGTGGCTGAGACTGGCCAGTTCGTTCAGAAGTTGCTGGAGGACAAGGGGAGGAGGACACAGAGTGGTGATTGCATAAGCCTTATTTTTAGCCTGGTTTCCTATAGGAAGAAAAGCTGGCTTGCAATGGCAAGCTTTCTTACAGCAGAGAGGAGATTCCTGTTAGGGACATGTGAAGTCAGATTTGACCTAATATTTTTTTTTTGTCCTTCAATATTTAAATTTATATATATAGACACAAACCTGCTCCCACTGATGGTAACGATAAAAACTATTTTCTACTTCAGGGGAAAGAAGATGGAAATTGGACTTTTACCAGTCTGCCTCCAGCCAGCAGGAAGGTTCCCACATTTAGAGACCTGCTTGCTCTAGCTTGCTGTAATGTGCTTCCCTAGTGGTAAGAACTTTACTCCCAGATTTTGATCTCTTGATAAAAGGGATTGCATTTTGTTCCTTTGCAGAACAAAGAAGTAGGTATAGAGAATAAATAAGAGATCTTCTTAGAGGAGACAGACTTTAGGATAAAAGTTCATGTAATTTGTTTGATTTGCTGTTGTTCATACAGACAGAAATCAAAAGGGTTTGCCACATGTTGTGATGGTCTCTAGAATGACCTTTCAAATACTGGTACTTCTCCAAGTTTTTAATGATTTAGGGTGGCTTATTAACTCCAACATTGAAATCCAGGATGAAATTGTGTCTGTAGAACTGAGGGATTCTTCTTGGGTTTCTAGTTGTCTGTGGATGTGATGTTCAGCAGAGTTCAAGTTTGTGCCAGGGCTCTGAACATGTACCTTTCTCCCAACTCTAGCCTTATTAATTTGATCGCAAAAATTCAAAGACAGCTTGAATGGTGTGTGCTGGCCAAGAAGGCCAGATAAGAGGGAAAGGTAATAGCAGCCCAGAGCCAACTTGCTGCATCAGATGTTTTTCAGAAGCCACTGCATCCCTTCCTGAAGTCACAGGAGGTGCAGACATCCAGTTGCCACAGCAGATGCCTATGGGCAGACTTACAGCAACCATCACTCTTGACACATATTCAGGCCAGCTTCCCTCATGGACACCAGTACAGCTGTCTGCATTCTAATAGCAAAATAACTGTGAAAAAGGTGTTGGGAAATGAAGAGGTTTCACATAACTCTTTCAGAACCACACCTTTGATACTAGCCCTGAGCCATGATTAAAAAGGGAGTCACTGTTGGAAGAGGTTTTTTTTTTTTTAAATTTCTAATGGAAAAATTGAACCACCTTACACTGAAAGAATATTTTGGTCATAAATGGCTGAGAACTCTTGCTGGGATCTGTTGAGGTTCTGAGTAAGTGTTTGGGGGGCAGTGCTGCTCCTACATTTCCTTCTGCTTTCAGCTCAGTTTGGAGGCTCCAGTTTCCAGGGCACTAGAACTAGTCTCTGCATCCCTGCTTGCACTACCGAGAGTCAGAGCAAACTGGTTCCTTAATCAGAAGGTTTCCCTTACCTGGTTGCCATTCTGGAGAAGGCTGTCTTTGCATCTGAGTTTCTTTTCCAAGTCCTGAATCAGAGCCTCTTTTGTTCCTCGAATTTCTTGGTCTGATGTCTTCTGCATAGAGTTGATGCTAGCTTGTTTGTGATACATTGGTTGCGAGTACCTACTCAGGCAAGAAGAGAAAACAAAATTATTCCTGTGGGCTTCCTTGACTGTTTGTTACAGCTTCATCAAATATACATAAAAATGTGAACCTGCTACCTAGAAACTAGTTCAAATGAACCTATAAAGCATTTGGGAGATAGATAGGCTAGGTCACATAACTGAGTGTCAAAAAGTTAACGGGAAGCATCATGGTCTGGCCAAGTCATTGAGTATCCTCCCACAGCACTCACAGCCCTTTGTTGTGCGTGGCTGTTCAGTATCCCTACATCCTGCAGTGGCCCCTGCCCTGACTCAGATGTGTGCAGTAAGACTGGCAGTATTTTGAGGGAGCCACTAACTCCACTGAGCAATGGGATTCTGTCCAGGAGCAAGTTCTAAAGGAATGCTGGTTTTGAGGGAGAACTTCAATTGTTAAAAAGGCCCTGGGTGTTGCAAATCCACAGCAAGGTCACAAATGAGTTGATTAAGCATGAATAAATAGCTTAGTCCTCTTCTTCTTGGCCCCTGAAAGCTACTTCATACAGCACTTCTGTCAAGGTGTTCAATAGCCAAGTTCACCTCAATCCAGGATGGGTCTTTAGAAGCCCTTGCCACTTCCCTCCCCAGCCTGATCCTGTAATCTGTAGTCAAAGACACAATCAAATCTCAGAGTTAGGTGGCAGACTTGATTCAGAAAGGCGTTATGAAAATGAGTATCCCTCAAAAGACATTGTGATGATCTACTAGAGGTCACAGCACTCTGTGCTGACAGGATCTAACCCAGTTGGTTACATGCAGGAGGGCCTCATGCTACAGCTGTGGTCAGCAAGTATTTCTGTTCAAAATCCTCTTCCTCCTGTCTCTTGGGAATTCGTTCTGTTGATTAGAATAGGGTAGAAGGGTTGTAATTCTGGTAGTTGTATTCCCAGCACTGCTTGGACTTAACTCGCCCAAGCTATAACTTAAAAACTTTAATAATTTGACCAACAGATTAATATGTCTCATGCCCCCATTTGTAGGACAACTAGGAAAATAATTCCTCAACTCACAGGGTATTTGTTGCATTTAAGAGCAGCTTAGAGTAAATGCATAGGGAGGCACCAAAGCCCTTTGCTATGAAAGCAACTGACCCCACACGACATACACAAAACCCAGTGGTTACTCCAGATGTGTGTCTAACCCACACACACTCCTGCAGTTCTTTTCTTTTAGGAAACCCTCCTGCATGCCCCCAGGTAGCCCACTGTTCTTACCTTTCTGCTTCCCACAGTGGTGAGAATTCAAACAAGCCCCAGAAATTTTCAGATTTCCTGAATACAAACTGACACTTAAATGTGAATTTATATCCAGGCCAGCAGGACCCTCCTGCCCCTATCGCCTCTCTAATAACCTCAGATGAGTATTTGTTGCATATTCTATGCTGACTTTCCACAGGACCTCCAGATAATCTTGGCAGGAGTACAAACTGGTGAGAAGGCAAGAACCTTTGAGATCTCACTGACCTTGGGAGATATTTGGATTGCAGCCCAAAGGCAAAATGATATAATACATATTCAGAAAAGAATTTAGTCTTTGGTCTGAAGTGAAACAATTTTCAGGTGGTTGCCTTTCTGTTATCAGGTATGATTAATGAAAACTGTATTGTAGGTGAGCGCAGAGTCCCATCATGATGTGGAACCTGAAAACACTGCTGAGGCTTACTAGGAATCTTGAAGTTGTTTATATGTGTGAAATGCTACTGCCTTCCCCTTACCTCGCTTTTTATAAGCCATGTTCGTTGATAGAAATTCATTTGAGATGGGTGTTCATCTTCTGTTCTGAATACCCTTAACTAAGGGATTTCCATCAAATCAAAAGAAACTGTTCAAACTGACTCCAGAAAACCTGCAAAGCTGCCCGTGACATGCCCACTGTGCAATAATTCTTGGTGGGTACCTGTATCTCCCACACAGACACCAAGGGCAAGTGCTCAGCCTCCTAACCTGATTCATGCAGGGTTCTGCCTCAAGCATCAGAAGTCACCGGGAGTTGTACCATTGGCTTTGGCCAAGCTGGTGTTTCACCGGACATTTGGATTGGTATGGTCAGTGCACAGGAGAGGCCAGGCCAGAGGAAAGCAAGCAGAGGTTAGAAGGCTGTGTATACTTACTGAGCTTCCATAGGAGAAGGAGTTTGGCTGTTATAGTCAGACTGCGAGGGTAGCACTGAGCACAGGAATGCTGCAGGGGGTTGGTTAGGCATGGATATAAGCCGTTGGCCAGATGATGAGCTAGCAGGAGACTGCGCAGATGCGGGTGTGACAGGGTATGTGGATTCCTTAGGGGCACTACAGGAAGGCGAGGAGAGCGTGATTGAAGAGCTCAGCGATGACGAGGAGGAGAATTTCTGCCCACTTGGGTTACGAGGCTGTATGAGGATGGAGGACTGTTTGATTTGTCTGCTTGACTCTGTAGAAGCTGCGGGTCCTGGAGGCTGCTGTTGCCCTTGACACAGATTCTTAGACTCGATAAAGTGTTTTGGACGTTCATAGTTAAACATGGTTGGCTGGCACATAGAGGAAACGGAGGGGAAATTAGGAACACTCATAGGAGAGGTTTCACGGCTGTCCTGGGTTTTTGTTGGTGTTAATTGACTGTGGATAGGTGGCTGGTAAAAACTAGGTGGCAGGCCACGAAAGCTTTCTTGGTTGGGCTCCTGGATAGAATGGAACCCTTGCCTTGCAGAATAGAGGCTTTCTCGGTGTGGATTATCCCTTAAGGAAGACAATACAGATAAGATAAATTGTACATCACCATTTGAGTCACAAAAGTACTGTGTCACGAGCAGTCATTAGCAATCCAAAGAGTATGAAGTTCAGACAACTGACAATTAAAGCTCAAGCTTAAAAGGAAGAGATTTAGGATGGATTAGAACTATTCCAGAACGGTATGAACATTTTGGATTACAATAACATGCCATATAGTCTATCTGAGTCAGGTGCAGTGCAGTGCTCGCCACAGCTGTCTTATCTGCCAGAGCCCAGTAAATTCTAAAAGAAATAGCAATTGGTTTATTGAGACACCCACCACTTACAGAAGTCTACAGATAACTTAACCTTGCTAAGCAAGGTAATTTGCTACATGTAATCTTAAAGACCTCTGGATCCTGCTGTTCTGTGCCCTGTCAAAATGCTAAATGTACTCTGAGAATTGTCTGTTTGTGCTGAGAAATCCCTTACATCATCAGGAAGCATGAAATAGGTTCTGCTTTCTTTTAAGCAGAAACCCAAACCTTTGAAACCAAGTATCCCATTTCTTCTCTGATTATTTTTGAATTCAGAGCTTTTTCTACCCAGCTGAGATTTGTAATTGTAACACCAAGAACTGTGCTTCTCCATTTGAAGTGATCTCCCAAGATTTGCTGTTGGGGCTAATAACTGTCAGAATGACATAGCTTCAGGATAAAGTAGGGCAAGCTGAGCTGCTCAGAGGTCCTGCATTTATTTTGCAGGTCCCTAACATCTAAACCTGGGCTTTCCATCAACTCAAAACCCAGTAAAGTTTCATTAGAGGGAACTGAGCAAGTTTGTGAAAACTGACAAACATCTTCAACCCCAGGATAAATAAATAACCTCAATAATCCCCTAAAATAAATGTAAGGGTACTACTAAAAAAAAAATATATATATATAAATCCACAGTTACATGTGCTGGAAAAAATTGTAATCTCGTCCTACCAAGATCAGCTGTTTTGCTGCTATATATACACAGTATATTGTATTCCTCCCATTGGAGAGCCTGAAGAAGGGCTCCACGAGGTCATGAATTCCCATAGGGGAAGATCAACTCAAGACATCACTCTCCTTTCAAAGATTCAGAACTTTCAGTTCCTAAAAGTAATTGTCAATATTAGTTGTAAATTAACTGTAGATAATCAGAGGTTTTCTAGTAAAAATTCCCTAACTTTCCCCTTGTGATGCTCTTAAAATCTGAAGCTGGCTCAAATTTTTGGAGCACATCCACAGTATGTTCTCATTCACCAGTGCAGAAAACTTGTATCTTGTTTTTATACCACTTTTAGATCCCTACTTGTGTAGAGATTCATTTATTTTACCTACAGGCTGTGCACAGAAACCAACATTTACTTTGTTTTCTAGAATACTGTGCTTAACCTAGATAGGATGCACGGGTTCACTTGTCACGGCAAGGGATAAATAACATTCTTCAAATCACCTTGATTGGGGTGAGGAAAAAGTAACTAGAGAGACTTTTGACCTTATAAGACAAAAGTAGGAAGCAATAATAGAGACATTTTGCTTTCTAAAAACATAGTTCCTCCTCCCCCCCTCCTTTGTTGCCTCCCACGTTACCTTTGCCATGGCCGCACCTCAAAGGTACGTTTTCATCCCTGCGTTCCCCAGCGCGCTGCAGTTCTCACGGCAGCTCCCTGACTGGCTTCCAAGGAAAAAAAAAAGTGGTGTGGAACAAACCCCAACGGCAGCACCTTACCTACAGCCTGGCAGCTGTCACTTGGGCTTTAACCGCTGTTTTGGGGAGCGACCGTCATTCACTCGCCCGCTCTGTCACACGGGCCCTCGGCGTTAGTAGTTTTAGAGGGCAAGAGGCTTTAATGTGCTGCCAGCAGATGACACCGGCGGCCCTGTCTGTCCGCCTGCCCGCGCCGCTGTCAGAATAAGAGTCTCCACCAGTCCCGGCATCACTGGGACACTTCATTTAAGGGCCGGGGTTTTTGGCAGGTGCTCGCGGTCAGCAAATCACCCGCCCGCGCTGCCTGCTCGGCCCCGGTAGGAGCTGGGTCTGCACCCCGGCTCCGCTGCCCTCGCTGGGTCCAGCCCCGGGAGCCCTGTTCGGCCCCGGCCAGGCTGCGGAGGGAGCTGCCGGCTTCGACTCTCCCCCGCCCCGAGGTCCTGCTGGCGCTGCCTGCGCTGCCTCCCCTGCTCCCAGGTACGTCCCTGTGTTCAGCAGCAGGAGGAGGGGAAGAACTGAAGCAGTTGACAGCTGTTGAGCAGAAGACCAGGGTGGGTTTTGGCCCATAACGGCCATCGGGGAGCAGTGGAGGAAGGACTGCTGCAAAACGCTTAAACTTCCCTAAATTCCGCTTCTTTAGCCCCTTGAAATTCCTTTAAAAATGTATTTATAGGTTGTCTATGTAGCGATAAAAACACCCCGTTACTGCTTTTAAGGCTGTGTACTTAAAGGCAACCAGTACTGAAAAGCCAGAGGTAAATGTTTAAATAACCACCCGCCACCTTTGGTCTCCTAAGGATCTTAGTGAGAAGCAGTGGCATTCATTGCTCACGGATGTGTCTGAAGAGTCATAAACTGAGTAACACAAATAAAATACACTCGGCGGTAAAATGTTATTTGATATTTTACTGTTTGTGTGCATTATCACAGATATTTACTTGGATTAAAAGATGCAGCTGTGATGTTTTCACTAGAACATCAACACATCCTGCTGGCAGATGAGGTGATTTGTATGCCTTTGATTAAAGGCTTTGATGCTTAATTACATCCTAATTTGACATTATAGCGTTTTACGTATCTTAATTATACTTTGGCAGCTCTTTCCTAATATTCACACTATTGTCTAAAAAAAACCAACCAACCAAAAAAAACCCAACAACAAAAAAAAAGAAACCCAACGAAACAACACAATCCTAGCCTGGTAAGTACCCCCTCGGCTGCGTGGGGTCTTTCAGTTGTCCGTTCTCTCCCTTCAGCGTACCCTAGAGTCTTTCAGCACAGGGATCTTCAAGAGTTAATCCGCACTTAGTGTTTGTATTTAAACATCAGCCCATCCTTTGTGAACTACATCTACATAGCAGGTGTTAATTGAGTGCTAATATATATAAATGCCTCATGATGAAAGCGATTAAGGGAGGAAGTGTGTCCCTGGTTGGGAGATGTTTTTTGCTTTCTCAGTGGGGAAAAAAAAAAAAAAAAAAAAAAAAAAAAAAAAAAAAAAGGAAGTTGGCACGGAGAACGTGGGGGGCTTAAAAAAAGGGGACTGGGGCGTTGGCCCCTACAGGGCAAACGATCCTTCCTGTAGGAAGCTGTGAGCATGTTAAAGGTCAGGCTCTGTACTCGGACAGGCTCTCTGGCTTCCCAGAGGGTGCAATACGCTTCTCTCAGAACTGAAGTTGACTGCAAAGCATCAATTTAAGGGCAGTTCTATGAACTTAAAAGGCTGGACACCGCTTAGGACGGCTTGTGTGCAAGGGAAGGAACAGAAAAACGTGAGATCCAGAAGGTAGGAAAAAAAATTAATGAAAGAGCTAGAAGCTGAACTGAGAAAGGCAGAGGGATAAGTCTCATAGCTTGTGCTTAATGGTAGTCTGGAAACCAGCTTTTCTGTACTGCTTCAGTTTACTTTCTATGAATGGTGACCAGCTGTGTCTGATCGAGTTCTAACTGCTTGGGCCATATAGCAAAAACTGGTTAGGAAAAAAAACTAAGACTCTTTTTTTCTTATTTATTTATTAAGGGATCTTAAAAGCTACCTAAAACACCTGGCAGCATAACTGGTGCCCAAAGCCGCTTTTGCTTGCTTTAAGTTCCTTTCTTAAAGTTAATAATCAGTATAGATTTTGTTCTGCTTCTTTAAGGCTGTTGAGAAGGACACTGTAAGCTGCAGATACAAAGGGCTTGGAAAGGAGTAGCTGGTGGTGACAGTCTTCTAGGATTGTACTTTCTAGCTTTTGTAGAGTGACTGTTGCTAAGCAATAATTTGGAGTAGTACGAGTACAAGGACTTCATTCATTTCATAGTTACTCACAGTAATAGCTTTGCTCTATCATCACTGTCTTTGTCGGTATTTCTTTTTGTCTTTGGTAATACAGTTGCAACCACATATGCTGCATGAGAGAGTCACACAGCTCAGTCTAACAAGACAGTTATTTTACAGCTACTTGTTCGAGGTGATTGCTTAGTTTGAGGTAACAGTAACATTTACAGTGCTGAGTCCCATTCACAATGATGTTTCAAAGCATGTGGCAACATGGCTATGGGCTTTAAGATATTTAAGTGCTCACAGATGGATATAACCAGAAATGTTAGTAGGGTCTCTCTGTATCTTGAGATGTGTAAATGCCTTCCAAAATCTGGTTCAGCATTGCTGTCAACTCAAAGCACTCTGCAGCTCTATACAGAGCTCTATACAGCTCTATATGGTTTCTATAACCCACATTTTTAAAAGCTATTACATAGCTGATTTTGGTGGTAAGTTATATTCCTCTGTTCAGGATATCAGCTACTTTCATTTCAAACTAACTAGAACTTTAAAAACGCAACCACAGCTCACTAGTACTGCTGCAAGCAATAAACTTTGCAAGTATCCATCCTAAGCAGCAAGTACCACCTAAAAGAGCTTCCCACAGATTGCCTGTTAGAAATGCCAAAATACAGGCTTCCTGCTGCCTTTGAGAAATCTTTGAGGTAGCTTCACTTAGTGTTTTGATTCTGCAGTGTGGTTTGCTTAGGGTCCCAGCTGATTTCCCTGGTGCAAGCCTGGATTTCCTGGAAAGGCTTGGAGCTACACTGAGAGCCTCCTCTTATCAGGGTATTGAAGCAAACCCATTTTTACACAGTGATTTAGTAAAAAAATTCCTGTGCGCAGAGAAATTATGTTGAATATGATCTCTCCTGTTGTGAATTTAGAGGAGAGTGTTCAGAATTGTTAAAATAACTGCTTTAGTTAAAGTAGCTGAGCACACACAGAAATAATCTCTTAACCCAGAGAATGGTTTCTGTCACAGATGGCCATTTACACATGACATAACAGTATCGCTGCAATGCAGCGCTGACGTTTGGCTGAGGAAGGACATGCACGGCCACATCGTAGCTCTCTCGCCTTCACAAGCAGGACTGAGGGAACTGCTGTGTAGTGCTGAGCCTGGACCTCTTACCTGTCACCATCTGAGGTCTTCATTATGTCTGTAAACACCTGAGAAACATTACAAAAACCTGGGATGGATTGTGCATTCTAACTTGTTTTGTTTCTCTGGAACAATTACACAGGATAACTAATAATGCAATAAGTATGCAGCTACTTGAGAGCTGCATTTGGGACAGAAATTGGATTGAGAGTTGTTATAAGATGGAACGCTTTATTCTTGAGGGCAAATCTCCATCTCCTGAGCCCTGCTGTGGCATGGTGCAGTTTTTGTTCTATCCAGTGTGTCACTAGTTTGGTACTTTTTGTCCACAGAGTGCTTTACAGGTACTATCTGCACCATGCTTACAGGATCCCAAGTTTTATTTCTGTCGTTGAGAATAGGAAAGAGAAACATGAGGTGATGCCACTTAGTCGAGGCTACAGAAGAAGTTGGTGGCAACAGAATTATACCGTGAAATTTCCCAGGTACTGTCATCTTTGCCACATGCTCTGTTATGGAGTCAAAGGTCTTCTAGAGGCTAACTATTTGGGATGATGCTTTAAAGTTACTAGCAGATAGGCATTTCTCAAAATGCCGTTAGGCACTTACCTGGGCCTTTGGATAGTTATGTACTTTGTCAGATTGAGTCTGTGATGTTCTGTAGCTGGGCTGGTGTTACACATTCTCATTGTTATGTAATCAAACAGCTAAGGTTACTTCATGTTTCCCTGTCAGGTTATGGGAGCTTTGTGGTTGCATTGCTGAGGTCACTAGAAAGCTCATCCCCTAAGTATTGTGTAAAACTAACCCAGGGATGTGACATTCTCTTTGTCTTACCGCAGAGGTGAAGCCTGAGGTGAATTCTCATAAACTCCATGAAAATCTTCGGTTTCACTCTTGGACTTCATCTGGCCAAAGCCTGTGCCTCCTGGGGTCTCTGTGCTGTAGAACGGCAGGCCAGCCACATCTCGGTCCTTGGCTCCTGTTTGGCTGTTCCTAGGGAAGGTGGGTTTCTTCATGGTGACTTGCACAGCTGGCCTGTGGGCAGCACCTGCAAAGCTTTCCATCTCTTTTGCTCCTGGAAGTAGAATTGTCCACAAGTCAGGTAGAAAGCAGTGGTAGTTTGCCAGTACAGCACAGTGCAGTAACAGGGGAAGGGAAACTGGTATGTCTGTGCAGGTGGATGACAGTTCAGCCTCCCTGGGCTTTGCATGGACCAAAACCTGCAGAGCTGTATTAGCCAAACCTGACTTCTCTCCAGGGCTGGCTGAGCTTTGTTTTACATGCAAGGTGCTGCTCTGTTTGGAGACAGCTTTCACCACAGACAAGTCTTGTGTTACAGTAAACAAGGTATAAATACAGCCAGTGTATTGGGCTAAGGTGGAACCCATAAAGGGATGAAGCTCAGGGATGAGACTCCTCTGTGAGAGGGAACAGCATCTCTATGTTGTCATCCTTGACTCAAGAGGGACTAAAAGCAGAAACACAAAACAATTTGCACCCAGCTTTAAGAGGTACCCAAGCAGATGGCATTTTTGGGGCATTTCTCTTCTCTTGAGCATACAAAAGTGTTTGGATCTGTCTTCTGCTTGGCAAATATCTGTGACTATGCCTGACACTGAGCAGCCTCAAATTCTCTTTTGCTTAGATGTTTAGCTCAGAAATCCATGTTCTTACCTGGGGAAACAGAGAGACGTGCACTGGATGCTGCAGACCCAAATTCATTTTCAGCAACACATTTAAATATTCCAGAGTCTTCTGGAAAAGCTTCTGTAATAACCAGGGTGCAGACTTCCTCTGAAATAACAAATTCAAACATGCTGTTGTACCATAAAAAAACTAAATAGTAGCTTGTAGGACTTGGTCCTTGCAGAAGGACTGTTGCTTAGTGATGGGGCGTGGCATCAATAAAGTGCAAAAAGATGATGTGAAGGCCATAGGAAGTGAAGGGATTAAAGATGAGCAAAGCTGAAGGAAGAATCTTTCTTCCTGTGACTTTAATGAAAAAAGGCACAATTCTAAAAGATTATAGGTCAGAATTGTTGATGTTTTTTCCCTTAACAGACAGGGTACTCTTCACTGACTTGAGTGTAAAAGATTGTTACGTTGTGAAAAAAAATCAGAGCCTTTCAGGTGTTTGTGTCAAAACACCTTTCTAAGAACTAGAAAGCTCTTAGCCTGCCATTGAATGCTATCTTCTGGCTACCCTTTGAACATTATTGTTTTATCTTGGATGAGGTAGGAAAAACTAAGTGTAGGGTCATTAACCGGTGAGATGTCTAACAAAAAATGTGCAGTGTACTTACCAGGAACTGCTGATGAACAAGCCTCTGCTTAAAATAAGAGAGAAAAAGAAATTAGCTGGTTATAATGTCAGAATGGAAGAAAGATCTTAAGCCCTCACTCCCTTTCCCACCTTGGTTGTCACCTGGTTACAAAGGGACTATCTCCCTTCTTGTTCATCAAGAGAAATACCACCCGGATGGGGAAACTCCGGTTTGGCTGGAACCTGATTGTGCAAACGTCTCTCCACTGGGATGGTACAGAAAGAGCTCCACTGACTTTGGAATTAGTTGCTGTGAATTTTGCCAGCTGGAGCTATGACCTCATGCCTCTTTAAAATGTGCTTTTATATATATTTAACCTGAGTTCTTCATTAGTTATGCTATATGGGACAATGCCTCCACAGCACAGTAGTACTTTAATACTAAGAGCACGGCAGGCTCCTCCTGTTGTGCCTGATCTGCTCTCATGTTGCCAGAGGAAATGCCGGCTCTGTACAGCCATCTGCAACTTCAGGTCTTTAATACTTGTAAACTTAACTCTGCCGCTGTGAGCATGTACAATCTCCTGATTTTTATAGTAGTTCTTGTTCCTGCCTTATCCCTGTCCCAGTGAAATGACTGGACATCAAACAGATGGAGCAATACCTACTTTTTCGTAGTATTCGGAAATCGGCAGAGTCTATTATCCGATCATATTCTCTGTACCAGTGAACCTGTAAGGTGGGGGTAGCGCGAATGCGACATTCAAGTACCACCAATTGACCCTTCGTAGCTCTTATGTTTTGTAGAACCTGGAGGAGGAAAAATTGTTGTTATATGGCTGGCATAATTATTGCCCCATTGAAGCAATTATTATGGGATGATACACCCTTCAGTGAAGAGGTTGCTCTCATGCCCATATTTTTATTTCCCTTACAATAGTTGTTTTAATTCTGAATACATTTGCAGTGGGTTGTGAATGGAGGCTTTTTTTCACCTGTAAACCAGTGCTCATTAAAAGGCTTTCGCTTGCTTATGCATTTAAATAATGATACAAATGCAGGAAAAAAAAAGTTATTCTAGTGGATACAACATAATAAGGGAGGTTACTATGAGAGGTTTCTACTTCAGCCTCCTTTGCAGGAAATAAATGAGATGAATTCATATAAGTGGTTCTCTCTGTCTGGATCATTTACCAATTAAGACGTTAGTTTGACAGCATCACTGATGAAGCATGCTGACTTTTCTGAGATGTATTCGAACCAGCATTCCAGGCCCAAAATACACTCTGAGGGAGAAAGAAAACTCAAAATCTAATGCTAGTAGTTGCAGAAGCAGCCATATGGTTCAGATAACCTGTGCTCTTTACCTTTGTAAACACAGGGGTGCTTCCATAGGCAGACCCAGTCAGGCTTGCTGAGGGACTCTGCATCTGCATAGCAAAAAAAGTGATTATTATAGCTTGAATTTCTCACTTACACAAATATGGCTGTGTTCCTGGCCCTCTACTTTGAAACAGAAGAGAAGGGTAGTGTTTTAATTGTTTTTTCATGTGCCAGCATAATAAATACCCTGTGGAGAGTCTGCACTCAAGTGCCCCAAGAGGAAATGGCTCCCTGGACCATGAACATCAAGGTAGTGGAAAGAGGAGCTGATAACCAGTAAATGTTGCTGGTCTTAGAGCTATAAACCAATTAGTTGCCCACATCGTATAGTCCGATATATATCTATCCATGTTGCTTGTCAGTAGTTTTTCTACAGAGATCCCTACAGCTGATTCCAGGTGTAGCTCTTGGCATGTGTGGTAACCACAGTGAGGCTGAATGTAGAGAAATGAGCAGGAGCTTTGGTGCTCTGGCCTGACATCCTCCTTTAAAGCTCAGCTGATGCAGAGGTTACAACAAGATCTCTGATTAAGCAATAAAGGCAGTTTTAAGATGATCAAATATTTGCAGTGCAAGATATGTCCTTGTTCCATGGTGAAGCATTGATGTGCACTCATTATCTGTCCTATTTAGCTTTTGAACCATGTGTCTGCAATATAAACATGCACCTGAAGTGCTCAGGTTTGTTTTGCTCTGGTGCTGGTCTTTTCTATAATCTGCCTTTTCACTGAGATAACCCAAGCTATCATCTCTCTCCCTCCCAGCCTGAGTCCATCTCCAGATAGCCTGACCTCCCCAGCTCTTGAACAAGTATGTGCTCTAAACCAACTGTCTATCCTGAACTGATTCTTTGAAGGAGGCTGACAAATGGCTAAAGTGCATGACAGCCCCTTGAGCAGTTCCAGCCCTGTCACCTGCTCCATCAATTCTCTTAACAATTCTGGCTAGGAAATGTTCCAAGCCAGAAAGCCTTTCCCCAGAGTTTAGGGTCCAGAGCTTGATGATGATGATGAACCTTGCCTCTTAGGCACTTGCTAAAGGTGTGCTTGAGCTGATACTTGCAAAATGTTTATAGGATACTGTAAATAATAATGTAAAGAGTGTGTAACCTTCTCTTTGAGGGTCAGTAGCTAATGGCTGAATGAAAGTGGTGTAACTCTGGTGAACTGAATGGCTGCTAGAGACTTCACTGGCTGAGGAACAATTGCTCAGTGAAACACTGGCGGCTTTCTTCTTTTTCCTAGCATGAGGGGAAAGATAAACAGGGCAGGATGGAGACAGAGACTTTAGGAGGTTGAGCATACTTGACCCAACTTGCACTTACTGTGACATTCCTCTGTCCCTGCCAGAATGCTGAGACTTGCAAGGAGGCTTAGCCTTCAGATTTAGCCTGTGAACCTGGAGAGACAAACATAAATCAGTGTGTGTTTAGAACTATCTCCTTTTACTTACAATACAGTGATGGCTCTGGTTTGCAAACTGAGCATATGCTGGTTGGAGAGCAAGCAGCATGTGCCAGAGAAATAGAAGCATTCCTAGTATTTGAGAGTAGGCTCAGGTCACCTCCAGAGCATGAAGACATTTAATCAAAGTTATTGTAAATGACCTTTGTAAAAGACCCAAGTCACCCATGAAACATGCCTCCGTAGTGAAGTTAGGGGGTTTCTGCATTTTGATGGAAGAGTATAAAGAAAACCCTTGTTACTTCAGCTAAAGTGAAAATGATACCTCATAGACCAGCTACCACCAGATCCTTCTCAGAGAAGGGCTGTAGCATACTGGATTGACACACAAAAAACATAGTTACTGGTAATTCATTAATTAAATGTTTATAGGCTTCATCTTTGTGTCCATTTACTATGTCAAGAGAGATTTTTCTTGCTGAAGTCCTGCAGACTAACGATCTCAGGTTGTTGTTTCTCATGTGCACTGTTGCATCAGGAATAATGCTGGTCTCGATAAACACCTTGCAGCAGCAGTGCAGTTGTCATATACTCTGCTTCTGGAATGAACATTAAAAGCATGGGTCTGGACTAAGAGACAGCAGCATGTGAGACATGGAGACAGAGCTCCTACATTTTTCTGCCTTGGGCTACAGTGGCAAGGCAGGGATTGAACCTAATTTGTCAGCAAGGAGAATGCATGGAAATAACTGAATTGGCTTTTTGCTGGCTGTAGGAGCAATACATGTCCTCTGTTGAGCCGTCTGGTATGATGCAATATTCCTGAGTTTGCTGACTTGCCAAAGGGTGCCCTGGAATTTGTCCCCATCCATTAAAACAGCAGTTCACCCTCTCCCGATCCTACCACCTGTGGCATCAAATTCACAGTCTTTTTCTGTTATCTGGTAGCTGGTGTTGTCATGTACTGCTAAGCACTGTGTTTGTGTCCGTGGTCATGCAGACACCTTAAGGTGTTGGCAGATGGTTAAAAAAATGTTGTTTCTTGTTTAGTGATCAGTTGCTAAGGCCACTGTAATTGTCCCTTTGTGAGCTCCTCACCCGTTGAACCACTCTCTTTGTGGCAGCTTTGCTTTGTGTTTGTAGCTTGCTAGGACCCAGATGCGCATGGTCATGGCTTGGCAGGTAAGAAATCTCTCCTTAAGGTTACAGTTGTTTCTTTGCACCCTGACAGTGCTCTAGGTCAGACGAATATACGTTTTCCTTTAGGGTCTGGATCCTGTGCTTGATGCTCCTGCTTCAGTATGATATTGTTTGGTACTTACAGCATTTATATTATGATAGAGTAACTTCAAATTTGTGTGTTTCTCTCTGACTGCTACCCTGTCTTAGAGTCAGATTTGTAGAGATGCAGGTAGGTTCATGGTGTAGAGATATTGATGCACCTCAACAGACTAGCATTTAGTTACCTCAAACAGGTCAGTAAGCTGCAGAGGTATCTATCTCCTCAGATAAAATCGGTATATGCATCTGAGCTCTTTAGAGGCTTTGCATAGCCATTTGGGTCAAATAATTTGAGATCTGTTCTCTCTCTCTCTTTTTCTCTCTCCTTCTTTCTGTCATTCTCCAAAACAGTCAGAAGTGATTACAGTGAAGGATATTTTGCAGTCTAGTTGGAATTGACTGGTGTAGCCATATGAGAACCCACATGAGACAGTGGGCTGCTGTAAGGCCGTCAAATATCTCTGATGAGAACATGTCACTTTATGTCTCATCCAAACCTTCAGTATGTTACCCTTGGCCCTGATCCAGCAAAGCAGTTACACACGTACTTGCACCACCCATGGCCTTCATATTTCTATCTGTTGCCCTTGAGTTATAAGTATCTCTCAAGCAGTTCCAGGATGGCTCCTGTACAAGGTTATGTCATGTGGCCATCAACAGGGCTGTGCCATGATGCAAGGACTGCTGGATATTCCTAAACCCTTGGATGTGGGAGGAGAGCCTGGGAAGTCAATGTTATTCAGTTGTTCTGGGTTCCCACTGCAAACCAATCCTGGCTGTGCTCCACCACAGATCTCTGTGATGCTGTTTGCATTGCTTCCCTGCAGCCTACCAGGTAATGGTCAGTACAGTCAGTTTTCAGGACCTGTGACATAGGCTGCTTTGGGTTTTTTTTCCGATCTTTCTCCCAAAGAAAAAGGGTGGTGAAATATCTGACACATGCAGATTGTGAAAGGAGTTCCTGGGCTGATGTGTATGCTTTAAAGATTTCCTCACATGACCGAAACAGCATTAACAAGCTGCACTGGAGAATCTACATCCCCCTTTTTTAATGTACAATAAAAGACTTGACTGTCCAGTAGAGATACTCTCACTCTTGATTGTTCAACCCTATCATCATGATCAGTCTGGAATCAGTAACATGCACAGAAACAGAAGGCACAGATGTGCCCCTTAGCAAGAGTGAGTGAAGTTGTCAGAGGGGACTGTTGCAGGCTGTGATTTAATGTCAAAACACAGCAAGGCACTCCAGGAAGCTTGCTCAGAAAGGTTGGACACACCTTATCTGGAGCAAGAAGCAAGATCTTGGTGAGAGATTGGTCTACTGAACTGAATAAGAACAGCTGCTGACAAGTTTCCAACCATGGCAAAACAGGCACTGAACTTCAGCAGTAAGCAGGAATAGCACTAGCTTATGAATTTGTGCTCAAGACAGTTGCTCAGTTGCATGGCATTAGTACCTCAATGTGATGATTACTTCTAAGACCTTCTGACATGGCAGAGATGATGGCCAAAGGTGATGGCTGGCAAAGTTGCGGGTGAAACTGGACTCATGCCCTGTAACCGGCCAAGCAGTCAGTGTTTGCACAGTGAATGCAGGAAGTTTTGTATGTGATGCTGCAGCTGCCAGTGCTAGAGGAAGGCCAGGCTAATCTCTTGCCAAAGCAGATATTACTAGTTCAGTTGAGGAGACCCCATCACTGAGAAGTCTGTTTGTACTTGTCTACTGTTTAAAGCAGAAGCCATCCTTGAAATCCACATTGCCTGCAGCACCCTGATTTGTAGACAGACTCATTCTTCCTATACATGCTGTATATTAGATGCTCTGCTCTCATCTCATGTTCTGTGATCCTTCTATTCTGCGGCTTGCTTCTTATGAGTGCGTTGGGTTCTTTCATTGTTAATATTGGATTTGGATGAAGAAGAGTTAATGGGAATAGATAAAAGGCTTATAAGCTTCATCACTGGAACTGTCACTGGTTTAGTCTGAATTGCCTGGGTGAGACTTAATTACATTGGGGCTTAGGATGTTTACTAAACCAGGAGACTTTCAGGTGCACCAAATGTGGTGGCAAGTGCTGCATTAAAGGGCAAAGTGAATGTGGGACAGTAAATGTACCAGGAGCATTTGGACTCTAGCTGCAACATTGACCATCCCTACTACTAATAATTGGTTTCACGTGACTGAAACTAGGCTTCTGTGCAAGTGTATGAGGTGTATGTGGCTGTTCAACTTAACAGTGAAAATGAGAGGTCATTCAGCTTCCAAGGAAACACTGGACGGTCACTCTGAGATAGATGTTTTCTCTCTGATGTGTCTGCAATTTTTAGAGTGATGCTTCAGGCTTCTTCAACTATTTCTGTTCAGACGCCTGAGACCTGCTCCCAAGTACTGCCAAGCTCCACGTGCCTCTCTGTCCATGTGTGCCTGGCTAAGCACAGAGGCTTTCTACAGCAGGTCAGTAGAAATGTTGGCACTGTACAGCTTATGCCCTTGAAAGAATACATAGCCAAGATTTTACCTTGGTGACTCACTCTAGCAGCCCTAGTGTCTCATGTAAATGTCAACCTTTACTTAGCGTAACTAGATCTTTGTGAAGAGGACAGAATTAGACTCGGCCAAATGAAGAGCCCAAAGACCTTTGCAACCCAACACCAGAATGATTTTAAGGTACATACAGATCACACTGTCGACACAAACTATAATGACGACATTCTAGCATTACCTGAATAGTTGACATGGCTGCAGAATTAGGCTGTATGCAACACTGGGACAAATATAACACAGGGCTAGGAAAGTATTAAAGTTTCGCAGAGCCCTTTTACCAGGTGTTTAGATAATGGAAAACACATTAAATCTGTTTTAGGAACAAAATGAGCATCTGCTGGATCTGAAATACACTGCACTGTAAAGATTGTGTGAAGCGGGGTGGAGAACATTTTAAAATTTACCTTCAGAAGCAAGGCAGCCTGAGACTGCATCATCATGTTAATATACTGGAATGTCTTATTTAGAAAATACTTCCAAATAGATACTGAGGATAACCACCTTCAGCCATTCGAAAGTAGTGCATTTTTCAAGCCATCTGCATGTACCTGATGGTGTTACTCATTTCCACAGAGGTGTTCAAGCTTTGGGAGTGTATGCTAGACTCTGTGGCACTACCCTATAGGGCTTAATAGTGATATGAATACAGGAGTACAAAGAATGAGGCTTTCCCAAGGCAGTGGGCTGGAGAAAGCTCTGTCTGGAGCTTATTTCTTCTGTGCCGTATGGCTAAATGGAGGAATCGTCACCAGTTCAGTGGTGAGTGTTCTAGTTGTGAGTTACCTGGTGATGTGAATATGTGATTTGACAGTAGCTTCTCTGTCGCTCCTGGGGTGTTGTGAATAACAAGACTTCTGTAGGAAGGGGGGGGGGGGGGGGGGGGGGGGGCTGTTGGTTTGGTGACCTAATCAGGGGGTGTCGAGTCTATGGATGCGGAAACAACATAATCTCAAAAATACCAAAAAAAAACTTAACATGGTGTTTGGGTTTT